>JANRGW010064639.1:0-171778 GCA_024733675.1 Psilopsiagon aymara | reverse complement strand
CCCCCCCCCCCCCCCCCCCCCCCCCCCCCCCCCCCCCCCCCCCCATTTCTCTCTGCTTTTTTCTCCTTTTCTTTTTCCATATTTATTATCCCTTTCCTTTGCCTTTCTTTTGGAAAGGCTTGGAGGCAAAGAGACTTAAACTCTCAGAGCATTCACACTGTTCTTTTCCACATTCACAGCCCTGTTATTAGTTTCACTACAATATGTTATTAATGTTAATTTAACACCAGTGAGAACTCCTGAGATGACATGCTCCTCTGACATGTCTCTTACAACGCATATACTCTGCAAAATGTATTCTCTTTTAATTCTAAAATATTTGACAGTTTTTTTCATAGGGAATATTCTGAAGGATGATACTTAAAAGTGGGGCTTAAATCACTTGTTCTTATCAAACAGACCTCAGTGCATTTTGCTTACTGAAAAGGCTGTTACTTGCAGTTAGGTCACTCCCAGAAAACTACATTGTGCTTCCTTGAACAAGAAGCTCATACAAACCAAGTCAGCTTTTTCAGTGTTAAGCAGAATTCCAAGGATGATTTCATGGTCTTATGAAGGACAGAAAGCTCCATGTCCCTCAGGTGCTTAGGTGTATTTATGATGGGAATTGCCTCACTCAACTTCACCTGCTTAAAGCATCTAGTGAAGCATCTATTGCAAAAGAGATGCTCAAGTTCTGTCAATATTCAGTGCAGACAGAGAGTGGTGCATTCCACCCTAAACCTGGCATTCAAGAGAGCTGTAGGGGCTGTAGATAGCTCAGATTATTGCTTCTCAGTACCCAATGTATCATACCAGTTCTTGGTGAGCTCCCACCAAAATGGAGCTTTGCCTTGCTCAACCTCATGGGGCTCACATAGTCCCACTTCTCCAGCTTGGTCAGGTCCTTCTGGATGGCATCCTTTCTGTCAGGGGTGTCAACTACACTAGTTAGCTTGGTGTCAGCTGCAAACTTGTATAGATATAGCTTGCTAGTGCAAGACTAATTATGGGACTTTGAAATGACGATAATGTAACACACTTGAAAAAGGGAAGATGATTCATATGTATAGCTATAGACCAGCTTGCCTGATCTCACTCACAGCAAAATAATAACTGATGGCAAAGACAGTGAATACAACATTATAGAATGGGAATCATTATGTGTCCCTATACAAGGATTATAATTTTAGGAGAAAGAGGTCATCTCTGATGAAATTGATCTATTTCTGTGGAGAGTTACACATCGGTTGATATGGTAACTACCTGGGTATAATACTTTTGTTCTTACGCATTGTTATTGCATATTCAATGACATTTGCATTAAAAAGTGACACTTCACAAAAGATTAAGAGCTGACTGATCTCATGTAGCAAGTGTCAGTGGAAAGTCATCGTTTCTACTGCAACTGTAAAAGGGATTATATAGCAGTTCTGGTGTTATTAAAAATTTCCATGAACCACATGGGCATAAATGGAAAATCTTTGCTGTTGAAATTCATGGATGAAGCAAAACTACCTGAAGTTGATGACAAGGAAGTAGTTTTAAACAATATATATTTAAAGGAACTGCAAGCTTGGATAGAATTGGATGGGCGAGGGTGTAGGAAGGACCAGTGCCTGAAAGCTGAGGTCAGTCAGTTGTATCTTCTCTCTTGCAAATCTGTGTTTACAAATTAGAAGAGATGTAGCTGCAGTGCAGATTTTAATACTCTTTCTGCCATTAGCAGTGGGTGCTTGTTGTTTCAAGTCCTCCAAGCACTGTGAGTCTTCATGCAAAATCTGGTCTGGTAGCAGCAGAAAGAATAGGCACAAACACTCTGATGTTAAAATGTTCACCTATATGAAGACTCCCATAGAATGGCTTCATAGGAGAAAACCAGCTTTTGTCTTGCCTTTAATATCAGGGCACCCTTGGGTGTATCAATGAGACCTATTCACTGGTTGGGATGGATTGATGTGCAGTCAGTCTGGCACCTCTGCTCCTTTTAACACAATTATAGGTGCTGCTAACTTAGATGGGAAAGCACTCACCTCTTTTGTGCCCCTGTGATTTATTCTGTAACTGGAAGTGAGCATTGCAATGACTTTCTTTCCCTTGTGGACTATTTATGCTTGTGCCTTACATGCAGTCGGGAAGGGAGAAGCCAAACGGAACACAGGGCATTTTACAAATGAAGGCCAAAGTCAGGCCACAGTTCTCTAAGAGGTAATAAAGAGTTTTAAAAGGGCAGAGCTGGAAGAAGTGAATAATATTAAGATTGGAATTTCTGTTTCTTGTGGCAAGAGAGGTCTGAACCAAGGCCAAGCGCATAAGTTTGCTTTATGGCCCAAGTTCCAAAACAGGAGCTAAAACCAGGAGGATTTCACTAGCTCATACTTCCCTGCTAGAAAGCCATGGTTCATTCTAATTGGACCTGGTGGAGAGTGTCTGATGTCATTAGAGATTGGAGTGATAATTTATGTATCTATAGATCAGACATTACCTCCTTTTTGCATGAAGAGGTACACTGCTGTGTCTCAGATGTTTTATTCTTGCCTGTGTATCTCTCAGGAGTCCTGGGAAGCAGATATGAGTTATATATTTTTGTGATCTTATTCTTGCCTTCTATTTGTTTACTCTTTATTGGGGAAATTTTGCTTGTTATGATTTCTAATGTTCCTTATTTTACCATACTATACTTACTTATTTAGCTTCTAGTTCCAGGACTGGGGCTCAGAAGTGCTCTTTACTGTACTGACTCAGTGGCTGTAACCAAAAGAGCATTCACTGTTAGCAAAGCCAACATTTAAAGGATCAGTGTAACATCTGCACAGGGCTTCTGACACTTCTAAGCAAATATTTTGTCAGTACAGCTTAGTTTGGAATGGGAATAGAAGTGGCCTAAATTCAGCTTATGCAAGCCTTAACGGCTTTAAAGTTTTTCAGCTTTTAAAGTTCACCCTGCAAGGCAGAGCTCAGATATTGCATTGGGAAGCTGTGCAGACCTCCAATGGAGAGGAAAGTATCACAGGGTTTCACATGTCGGATGTTAAGACATAAGCAGGTTTGAGTGATGTATCAGTAGTCAGTATTGGCTCCTGGTGTGGTAAATGGAAGAAAAAACTGACTATTCTGAATTTTACCTATGGAAGCAGCAGCCTTAAAGATGTCCAAAGAAAATCTGAAATGCCCTGGATAACAAGTACTTGCATGAGTAGCCAACCTCTGGCCTCACTCACTGCTACAGCAAAGGAGTGGTTGCATGTGTTTGCTTTCGATTGCTGCATTGGCTCTTGGGCCATCTGGCAATGTCTACTGAAGTCCCTGTTTCTTCCATTGAACTGACTGCCTCACCAGCAGTTAATAATCTAGACTGTGTATTTATTAGCACAATAAAGTAGGAAAAATACCTGTTGTCATTGCAAACACTGTAGAATATAGGATTGTTTTTTACTGAGAGTCATGAGCAGAAGAGATGCGAGTCCTGCTGAATGTCCTCAGAAAACTCATTTTTACCTCAGGTTTGTGGACGTAGCTTCACAAACAAGTTAGACCTGCTGCAGGAATTCTTCAGAGAGCGCTGTGAGGTTGTGCCTCACTGGTGAAGGCATTGCCTTCAGTTCCTGGCTCCCAGTCCCTTAGGGAGCAGTTGGTCCTTGGTGCTCCTTTACAAGCACAACAATTAATGATGCTGAAGGAATAATGTGCTAAACACCAGGTGGAGATGATGCTAGGTATATTATGCATCAAGATGAGTACTGCAACTGCAGAGATGTCTCCAACTGAGCAAATGACAGAGTGGGACTTGGCTGTACCCATCTGGTTGTTCTTTAACTTAGAGAAAGGACATAAATGTGGGGCTGCGCAGGTGGTGAAAAGTCAAGGGTTCAGCTTTATATTCTCATTAAACTGATTCCTTGGGCTACCTGCCTCCATTGTTTACAAGTGTGCAATTACCCACTGATCTGGGAAAACAAAGCATAAATATATGTTTCTACAAAAATATGGCAAGAAGGAGGTGGATAGGTAGACAATTCTCTGCAGAAAAGCATTTACCTGCAGTTGTGTTGACACTAATTGGGAACATAAGAAATGGCTGACAAAGGCTGGGTATTTTCGTTACTCTTTTGAAACCTGTGTGTGAGGTGAATATTCAAAGTTTCAGGCATATTTAAACTCTACTTTCTGCTTGAACAAACTCAAGTTGCAGACACAACCTACCTGCTTGATCATGGTGTCTCCCCTGCCAGGTAAGTCATGATCCTGAAGGTGAATCACACAAAAGACAGTAAGAAACAGGAAAGTGGGCTAGATTGATCTATTCTGTTTGACTTCTTGGCTGGTCAGTCACCAAAAGTGCCTTAAAACCAGACATAGTGTATTGTATCTCTTGCCCAGCATGTGGTTAGGGGCTTGGATAAAGGAAAGGCTTTTAGGGCATGCTCCGGGACCATGTGCAAGTACTGGACAAAGCCCAGGAGATTAGTCTTTGTTGGTTCTATAGCTTCCAAAATGATGTGTTTACTTGTGATAATTTTGTACTGATTCTTCTGCTTTTCAGATGTCCTTTGTCCGAATGTCCATGTAGAAGGAGACCGATTCAGACACACCAGTGGGGGGACTGATGAGATACCAGGTAAAAAGACTCACTTTCTTACTTGAAATAGTATAACTGTGCATTTCTAGAGCGATGTTCTGATTCATTTCACCTTTCCTAGTTGACATTTTCTTATTCCGACATTTATTCAGTGGCGGGAAAGTACATTAGAAACTGCAGGGCTGGAAAAAAGTTACCTCTTGACTGTCAACAGCAAAATGATCATAAGCTTTCTTTTGATATGACAGCAAATTAAACAATAATGGAGGTTAGTATAGTAGATAAAGAAATGCAATATGTTTTGGAAATTACTTTCTTTTTTTACCACTCCACATTTGGTTCTCTTTAATATCCATTTACTCGATCTGTGATTGTTGTGGGACATCCAAGCACAATGGTAATTACCACTGAAGAAATCCTTATATGTATGTATAGAAGGGCAAAAAAATGGAAAAGGGAAAAAGAAGAACCAACATTTCCGACCTGATGGTGAAAGATCAAGAGGAAAACCAGTCTGCTAATACTTCTGCTTTTCTGTGAGTTCTGATGTATCTTGCCAGCCAGCTGAAGGCCTTAATCTGTCAGGTATATACATGGCTGTGCCTCTTTTCTAGCCTCCCATGACTGTCAGAGCTGTTGGCATAGAAATCCTGCCCACCAAGGATGTACTGAGAATATCTGTGGCTGTCCCAAGAACATAAGCCACTGCAGTGGGAAGCCAGAGGCCCTCATGCAACTTGATTATGAGTAGAAATGGTCAAAGTCTGACAGCTCTGCCACTCGCTCAGAGCTTTCCAGTGGGGGATTTTTCACTGCCTGCACAAAATACCAGTTCCAACTGTGCAGGCTGTAGGCAGCTTATTTTGGCTGCAGTCTGATTACATCTAAGCCTGTGAGAATGCTATGTGGTAACATATTTTCTGGTTATTAGACCCAAGCTCATAATCCCGAAACATTAATTTTCAACTGCTGTCTATTCCTAGGTCTTGCATTAACCTGCTCTGACAGTCCTGTGGTCACTGGGCTGTGCAAACACAGTAAAGCTGTTCAACAAATAGCCCTACTAATTCTGAATGGACTTATTTGCAGTGGAAACTTGATCTGAATCCATCAAAATGGATTTTGTTCCTCCTCACATAGAAATCTGTCTTCCATCGAATATGATCATCTTCTATGTGGGCCTTTCCAGAAGAACGGAATTCTAACTGGCTGCTATGGCTAGTTCATGTTTACCTGAATTTTAATTCATTTGCTAATGAATAATCTCTATGCTTTTATCTGGGTTCAAAAATTTATCTTTGGATGAAGACTCCCACTTCAGGTCTGGCACAAAAGTTCTGAGTAGGGTGAGGCGTAGATACACATATGCATGTCTAATTGTATATCATGAATACTGGGGTTGGAGTATTTTTAGCAGCAGAGTAAAAAAAGGAACATCAAATTATTCCTTACAATTAAAGGGCATATGTCCACATGGCTTAACTATCAACATAGGTGTACCTTGGGGAGGATGGCACGTCATAGGAATATGCTCTAGGCCTTGGGACATGCACTTTACTAGAAGTGGCTATTCCAGAAAATATAGTGGTATTTTCAGGGGAAGATGAGCATTTCAGTCTTCTATACATAGATTTGAAAGTAGATAATTGTTTTCAGCAATTTTTCTAAGAAATTTAAAACATCATTTGCTTATCCTGTCAATGAAAAATTAGTCTTTGCATATGCTGTTTTCATGAAATCTCATGTTTGGCTAGTTAAAGCATAAGGGCAGAATGCCGAATTACAAATAAAATTCAACATAGCCTCTTTAAATGGTTACCATTTTTTTTGTCCAAATTTGCAAGTCTTCAGACACTAAGGATTTTTAGAGAATGTATCTTATTCCATTATCTGAAGGAAGCCTATAGGGATGCTAGGGAGGGACTCTTCATTAGGGACTGTAGTAACAGGACAAGGGGTAATGGGTTCAAACTTAAACAGGGGAAGTTTAGATTGAATATGAGAAAGAAATTCTTTACTGTAAGAGTGGTGAGGCACTGGAATGGGTTGCCCAGGAGAGTTGTGAATGCTCTATCGCTGGTGGTGTTTAAGGCCGGGTTGGACAGAGCCTTGGGTGACATGGTTTAGTGTGAGGTGTCCCTGCCCATGGCAAGGAGGTTGGAAATAGATGATCTTAAGGTGCTTTCCAACCTAAGCTATTCTATGATTCTGTGATCTTAAGGTCCTTTCCAACCCTAACTGTTTTATGATTCTATGATTCTATGTATTTATGCTCTTCAGTAAGTTATTTTTTCTTTAACCTTCAAATCCCACTTACCTCCTGTTGTGGTTTAAGCCCAGCCGGTAACTCAGTATCATGCAGCCATTCACTCACTCCTCCTTCCTCCCCCTGCTCCTGGAGAGATGGGGAGGAGAATCGAAATAATGTAATTCCCACAAATTGAGGTAAGAACAGTCCAGTAACTAAGGTATAAAACAAACCACTACTGCTACCACCAATAACAATAATGATAAGGAAAACAACAAGGGAAGAGAATACAACCACTCACCACCAGCTGTCTGATACCCCGCCAGACCGAGCAGTGATCTAACCCTCCTGGTTAGCTGCCCCCAGTTTATATAGTGGGCATGACATGCTGTGGTATGGAATACTTCTTTGGTTAGTTTGGGTCAGGTGTCCTGTCTCTGCTTTCTTCCGGCTTCCCCTCCTCCCTGGCAGAACATGAGACTCAGAAAGTCCTTGGTCAGACCAAACATTACTGCAGCAACTGAAAACATCGGTGTTATCAGTGCTGTTCCCAGGTTGAAAGTCAAAAACACAGCACTGTGCCAGCTACTAAGAAGGGGAAAAATGACTGCTACTGCTGAACCCAGGACAGCTCCTAGCAAGAAAGTCAATATTCAGCATTTAGACTTAAAAGATGACTTTGCTCTCTTAGATCTCAGATTGGAAGTATCCTATGGAAATCATCTTGTCCAACCTCCCACTCAGAGCAGGGCTTACTTGGAAGTTAAGTCAGCTTTGAAGTTAGAATAGGTTGTTCAGGGACTCATACAGATGAGTTTTGAGTATCTCCAAAGATGGACATTCCACAGGTCCTTTGGCCAACTGTTCAGTTTCATCACTATTCCACTGAATACTTTTTTCCCTGATACCTAAACAGAGTTTTCTGTATTGCAACATATCTGTTCCACTGGTTAGACTGATAGCATAGGGATGTCATTTATTTGACCTAGGGGATCTCTGTTCACAGCAAAGTATAAGCATAAATGGTGCCATGCAGTGTCTTAATAACAGGATTGTTACAGTATTTGATTAAAGTGAAACTCTGGTCCCTCTCCACCAGTACAAGACGATTTGTAAAAGATTCTGATTACTCCTATATGGTGAAACAACAACAATTTGTTTCGCTTCCTCTTTTTGGTGACTTGGAAGATGTAAGCCTCTTCTCTGGAGAAAACTGAATTTATACTCTGGGTCTGCTTAGGGTCATTTCACTGCTGGAGATTGATCAGTATAGGACCAAAATGCTGTTCCACTCCTCATTTACTCCTTACGTACTTTATAGCATTTTTTAAAGACTCTGGGCCCCTGGCTCCAATTACAACAGAAAATCATTGACTTTTCCCAGCTAAAGTCACTGGAAAAATTCTGTTGGCTGTGTGCTGTGTTTTGTCTTCCAAATGGATGTGTTGTGCTGTCAGCTGTTGATGAAAGGCTTTTATATTCTGTTCCAAAGAAGACTGCATTTCAGCCTTGAGCAGCAGCCTCACATGCTCAAGGATTTGAAGTTAACACCTGTGTCTTGTGCTCCACTTGGAAACTTCATGACAATCAAAGCTGATGCTTGCCCAGCAGGCTCCTAACACAGAACTTCATAGCTACATCTTGCACAAACTTGTGTCTAGATGGGCACAAGGTGCAGCCCCATCAGTGAAGTTGATGTAAATCTCATTGCGGGGGCAGGGAAAACTGTATGAAAATGCTTCTCAGATTAAATACCTCTTTAAGTAGAAAATTTTCACTGTAAGGGTGTTGAGACACTGGAATAGGTGCCCAGAGAAGCTGTGGCTGCACCGTCCCTGGCAGTGTTCAAGGCCAGGTTGGACAGGGCTTGGGGCAACCTGTTCTAGTTGCAGGTGCCCCTGTCCATGGTGGCGGGTTGGAAGTGGATGAGGTTTCAAGTCCCTTCCAACCCAAACCAGTCTGTGATTCTGTGCTTCCCTATCGCAGAGAAGGACAAGACATCACCACTGAAGGTAAGAGGGAGAAAAGTCGTTATGGAAATTATTTCTCTTACATTTTTCTTGGGTGAAATGCACCAGCAGATGGCACAGCCAATTGTTTCACACAGAGCATCACCACTGCCAGCAGGGGTGAGGGTAGGGACGATAGCTCCATGCATAATCAAGTTAATAGCTGCATCAGAAAACACATTATGAGCTGGAGAAGAGCCAACAGACTGAACCAATATTTTCCTTTCAAAAGACAGGTGATTTTGTTTCTTTAGACAAACAGAACTAAGTAAATCTATCTGGACTTCGGCAAGCATTTGTTTGAGCACTGCATTGAAAGTAACTGCTGAAGTGAAAAAGGGTAGAGATAAATGAACATTATAAAGGAATCCAGAAACTGGCCAGCAGGAAGATAATAATGAAAGGAAATAACAAGCCAGAGGGCAGACAGGGGTGGACTTCCTCAGGATCTAGTCTTCTCTGTGAGTTTACTGTGTAAATTAGGATCAGAATATCCTTGAAGGAGGAACTGGTTGGCCTCAAAAACCTAGGACGGTTTTCCAGCTGATTTAGGACTATTACTTTAAAAGGTCTGTTATGGTACCTATGGATCAGTAGCAGGACTTTGTGCTATAAACTCATAGTCTGGAAACTGGTGGTGTCTTAGCAGATGATTGCAAGTTAAACTGTACATCTGGAGGAAAAGGCAAAGGTCATTATTGCACAAGGTAAAATAGCTCTTGTGCAGATAGGGAAGAATTCATGAGGGTGGACAGGGCTTTGGTTACAGCTTACTTGGAGAATTGTGCTTAGACCTCCTTAGCACAGGAAAGATGGATTCAGCCTCGAGGAGCTATTACTGTGTACAGGAGTCAGAGAGACTATTTTCAAACAGGAGATTAAAGAACTGGGTTTGGTTAATCTTCCAGTGTGCAGGTGGAATGTGGAGATACTACTGTTCTCTGCTAATAGATCAGCAGGAGGGAGATAGGGGAATCACGCAAGCTACAGGACAAAGAATATAACAAGAAATGGTTATCAACTATTTACGATATATTCAAGACATTAGAAGAAGGTTTCAAGCTGTCAGAGATATGAAGTGCTGGAACAAACAATGAAGTAGTAGTAATGGAGACAGATAAATAGCGATGGATAAGCATGAGTCCTCATAGCAGATGATTGCATTGTATGACCCTCTGATATCACAGTATTTAAATAAGAAATCATGAGCAGTAAGGACTGCTACACTGAAATAGGATTGCATGAGGTGAGAATATATAGACAGCTTTACTACTGATACAAATTTTGGCAGTGAAGTGAAGCAGCATCTGCTTAACAGTTCACAGCACATAAATTCAGAATGTAAATGTTGCTGCACTCATTAGAAATTACACAGGGAGTTTTGGAAGAAAGCAAGAAATCACATTAGACTATCAGGATAAACACTCTTTCTTTTCCAGGAAATCTGATATTTTAAAGCAATGCTTAATGATACTTTGAACAAAGTTCTTGCAACATCCTTGTCGGTACCATGATATTTTTTTATCAAGTAGGCAAATGAAGGTAAAAGAAGGTTTAATTCATATGTGCTGAATTGAAAACCCAGCTGTAATTCTTAGTACCTCTTGTATTGCTGAACTGTTATTTTGGGTCCATCAGCATTTAACAAAAGACTATGGCCTACTCTTAATCATGACCAGGCAGGAAAACCCAATGATAATATTTTGCACCCCGAAGACATGCCCCTTGTGTATTTTTATGAACCATCACATTGCATCAAAACAATACATGAAAGTCACTGAAAATGAATTATGCATCCTGATGTTTTAGCACTTTAAATTACTCACATTTTACACTAGATCTGCAGGACATGGGATTTGGTTGCAGAAATCTAGAATTAAGAATGGGTTGAGCTCTAGTCCTTAACGTTATCCACAGGAGGGGATAATACTCAACGGATACTGAGTGCTGTTTTCAGAGGGAATCTGCCACAGAAATAAAGACCTGCAATGGTTTACATAAAGAGCTGAGAAAAACTAACTCTGGGGTGGGGTTAATGATTTCAACCACTAGAGAACATTAAACATCCCACACTGGATGGTGTTAGTGGAGCAAGGAGGGAATGTGAAAGCCTGGACTCCTAAGTAGTCACACAGGCTGTATCTGTGAAGAACAGCAGCAATTGCATAATGGTTCTACCACTGATTGACCTCAATCCCTAAGCCTCTTCCCCATCTCAGAAACTTATCTGCACAATAAGCAGAACACTAGCATATTTGTGACTTTTGTATTTTTCTCTATTTCTATAAAAGATGTTTGGGCATTTTATGATGGAGGCACTGGTTGAAAATGAGCACCCTACAATTATAGACTGCAGTGGCTGTATTTAACTGGCAGCACGTCTCCAGCATCCTGCGGTTTGCGGAACAGGCTTCTCATTCCAGAGATGCCGGTGACTCACAAGCTAATTACAATATCCCTGAGGCTATTTATATTTGCCCACTAAAACACATGGTAGGAGGAGAAAATTGGAGTGTCCGGGCTGTTGAACCTACAGAACAAGCACATTAGACTGATGTCTTCCTGGGTTCAAAAGTGTTTTTGTAGTGCCTGTGTGACGGGCATTTTGCCCTCCCTTTGCACTTGGCAGCATTGTCCCTCTCATAGGATCCTTAGGAAGCCCCTGAGAGGAAAGTGGAAAATCCATGAATAGCTGCAGAGATTTGTAATGGATCACTGTTTTCAAACAGTAGATGCACAGACACAGTGGTCACCAGGAAATACTTCACATAGTCAGCGATGGTGAAGCTGGCTTTTCGTGCAGACA
Organism: Psilopsiagon aymara; assembly: GCA_024733675.1. NCBI lineage: Eukaryota > Metazoa > Chordata > Aves > Psittaciformes > Psittacidae > Psilopsiagon > Psilopsiagon aymara. Next base: position 160,157 of record JANRGW010064639.1, on the reverse strand, counting down.
CCGGCCATTCTTCTCTCCATCCTCAGTATTACACACATAGCGAGGACTGGATGCAGATATGATGTTTATAGAAGTTAGGACAGAAGCATGAAGCTTTCCTGTGCCATGGCACAGTCATTTTGCTATCACATTACTGTGAGGCACAGGCACAGGTTGCACAGAGATGTTTTGGATGCCCCATCCCTGACAGTGTTCAAGGCCAGGTTGGACCAGGCTTGGAGCAACCTTGTCTAGTGGAAGGTGTCCCTGCTTGTGGACCTGTGTTATATGGTGGATTTGTCCTCTGGGCTGATAGATGTGATAGCTTCAGTGCAGGTGACCCTAGCAAGTTCCTATTAGCTTTGCTTTCTAGGAGTCTATGTACCGTGCAATAGCTAATCTCAACACTGTAGCCTAGATCACTGCACTTGAAAGACCTTTGAAGTTTTTCAGAGATTGCCAAAGGATTCACCCATGTTCAAGGACATCTTATTACCCATTAACTCCAAGAAAACCAGGTAAAGCAGGCAAAATATTACCAATAGGTCAACTGTGATTACTAAGTGTAACCGCTGCAGCCCTAAGAGCTGGCTCTAACCTGTGCATTGTGGCATGCCTGGTGTCCAGATTCCCCAGTAATCCAGCGTGGGGATGGTGGTGTTTTCAGCTTATGCTTCAAGGAATTTTCCTCCTACAGAAACTAAAGTGTTGAGAAGTAAAAGTGCACAGTCAGCCCAACAGAGGGTAAGGTGCTACCAAAGCAAAGTTGGATTAGAAGCCTGGCAACACTCGAGCATCCTGCAAACTACGCATAACAACGCTTTCACCAACAGAAATGAGTACAGTCCTTTGAATAAACTCCACCGTGTTTTAAATGAATCTTTTTCTTAATGTGGCCAGAGATGTAGCTATTACAGTATGTCATGGACAGTGGACTTCTGGCACTCTAAATGACTCGGTGATGCGAGGCATCAGGTGTGGGCTGGAGCAGGTAGCCTGGCTAAGCTGCTCAAAGACATCAGCAGACACAGAGAAAGACTGCTGAAATTACTTAAGAATCTGCTAATGCAGGCAGAAAGATTATAAAAGCTGGGCATTCCCAGTGAAAGACAAAGTCTGACTTCTGCATTCACATAAAAGACTTAACAAGGGTTAACTTGCACAGGAATGTGCATATGAAGTATTTAGATTATTAGTGAAAGGGTAAAAATAAATAGATCCTTAAAGGCTTTTTATTTTTATTTTAATACTATTTTTATTTGCTTTCTCCTAGAAATTAAACAAGCCATGATTTTCTCTTATTCTGGTGCATTTGAAATTAAATAAAACCAATGTTTGACTATTCATTACTCAAGAAGCAGCCAATCTTTTGGCTATAAACACACTAATAGGTTGTCTGACCATGAGGTACTTCCAGATATTTCTGGGTCCAAATACTTTATAATTCTACTTCAGAAAGAGACTGATTGATTACTGCTGAAGATGTGCCTGGAGAAACCATCCCACATATTTCTCATCAGTGCAAGCTTTTAGCATTGTGCACACATTTTGGGCAGAAGGCACATCCACAGTTTCAATACATGTTTCCTAATGCTGGATTTAAATCAGTCTGCCTGATGGGAATCCTCTGATGAAAGTTATGGCTTTATTTTGGTGTACCTGTAGGTCTAATTTGGTTTGTAGTGATCACCTGGCATAAAGCAACTACTACAGTCCCTCAGAGAGCAGTCCCTACCTGCTTTTGTATAAGGCCTTGCTCATAGCACCTGAAATTAATAAGAATATTTCCATTTTAATGAATGACATATTTCTAGGGTTTTCCTACAATCCAGTTAATGGCGTTTCAAAGGGAATTTATCAGATTTTATCTTAGTATGGTCTTTCTCCAATAACTTTTCTTACCTAAAAATAGGATTAGCCTCTTGTACAAGCAAGCAGTATTGTTGCTTGTTATGTTGGATTCGTGGCATCCGGCAGGGTCTAGGGTAAGGCATCCGTGCCCATGGCAAGGGTTGGAGCTAGGTGATCTTAAGGTCCTTTCCAACCCAAACCACTCTATGATTCTATGATTCTATTACTCATTCTGGTTTCATAAACACTTACCCGCTATCATTTGTCTCAGACATATGTATAGAGTCCCCTTGGGTGCTACCAACAGAACCTTTATTCAAAGTCCTCCTGTTTCCACTGTTATCCCAAGTGATGAGTTTGCAGTTATGCTATTTTGCAGCTCCCCAGATGAACACAAAGCACCTCAACACCTGGGAAACTCAAAAGAGGCTTCAAAATAGAGGAACTAATTAAAATCAGAACCTAATACAAACAGTCCTGGTAAGTTAAGCTGGTGCGAGCCTATCTGGCATACAAGGACATCAAAGGAATAATGAACTCCTGTTTAATCTTGTAAATCACTGAAGCACAAAAAGAGCTGTAAGAAGGCCCGTGGCACAAAGCCAGATGTCCATCACTGAGAAAATGGAGAATGATTCCAACACATAAAAGCCTTCAGTAATGAGGCAAAGAGTCCAATGTTAAAACCAGCTTTCAGTGTTGTCCAATAGGCTACTTGTAGCTGTCTGAAAACTGAGAGGCAAACGGGTGATGCAGATAAACAGAGCAATGCATCACATGAAGTGGTGTGTTGTTAATATGAGATCAGGCGTTGAAAGGTGTTGCCTCAGAGGCAGCTGATGTAGACATGTATTTATTTCCTGTTTTTACAGCATGCTGGGGGCTAAATTACAACACCCCTTTCCACCAGCCAGGTTGGCTGTAACTGTGTATTGACTTACCTGCTTCTCATTTTGTCCTCTCTCTCATACTGTTTCATTAGCCTAATTTTTTTATTGGTTTTATATCCTTTTTATCTTTCCTGATAGCTTTCTTCCCCATGTAAGGATACTAAGTGCTGTATCTGCCTCCTGTTTGTGAATGAAGCTTTAGGCTGTTGTTTCTGAATTAGAGTGGTCCTATAGTTCAGACTAGTGTCAGCCCCACTGCCTCTCAAAGCTTGCTTCTTTGTGAATTATAACTGTTATATATCTAAACCAAGGTTTCTGCTTCTCATAATCTCGAAAGTGGGTTGTTTCTAGTGCTGAGATCAAGATCTTTTTGTGGTCTGCATGAGGCTGTTTTGTCTTGTTCAAAAAGTAGAAACTAGTTCTCCTGGTGCCATAATACAAAGGAAGCAAACTAGGATCAGCAAGCCAACAGCCTGAGTGGCATTATGTACTAAGGAATTATCTGGTCTGCAATTTTTATGCATACTATCTAAAGTGTCCTCTAAGCCATGTTATGGAGTATGACCTAGCAAGTAGTAGACTTGCTGGAAGTTACCTCCTTCATGATGACATAGGAGCTGTGCTTCAACAAAGTGCTTCAACACTAGCTTAAGCTCTCAGCTGTTCTCTCACTGAAATCTGGTGGATCTGGTGAGAAGAAATCCAGTCAGCACAAAGTGCTGCTTAAATCCCAACTGTAACATCTGTGGAAACAAAGGGAAATTGGTTTATAGCAAGAACTTCTTTAAAACCCACTTGAGGCCCTTTAATCCATAGACTTTGGAAAATTTCATAGTCCCAAAATTCCCTTGCAAGCTGCTTGAAAAATATAGCAAATTAATATTCTTAATGGCCTGTGCAATCCCTTTAGTCATCGCCACAGTACTTCACACAGGGCTTGTGGACGGCCAGTAAATCTCTCTGACTTGTTCCTCCAGATTGCAGCTCTTAATGCTTTGGGAATAAGTTAGATAACCACAGTTGGCTGATGATGCTGAGTCAAACTGTTGAGCTGGGAGTGCTGGATGTGGGGTGAATTATCCATGAAAAAATAGCCAGCTAGAGGTGTGAGTTAGAGGGAAATAGAACTGTGCAAGAAGACAGAATTCTGATCTATTGTTAAGTCCTTGGAAATCAGTTCTTCTAACACCCAGAGAGGGATGAAAAAAATTTAGTCCTGCAAAAGACTTTCTTCCAAATTTTACAATCTTTTTACAATCATTCACAATGAGACAGGCCTGAACAGTATCTGAGCTACAGGACTCTGGCCTTCCCTGTTGCCTAGATTGCCATGAGCAAACAAATGATGCTTCTGTGCCCCTCAGGGATGCAGGGACTACAAGAGCACCTGGTGTCTGGCTGCTTTGACATTGACCCCAGTGTTGTCATCTTAGACAGCTCACCAATCCAAGTGGCTGGCCATCAAGAAAGAGGAAGAGGTCTTTTTCCCTGACTCCTGCCAGCATGCCAAAAGACTAGGACATTAAAGGATGATAGCATCCATGTGCACCTAACCCTATCCTAAATACTACTTCTTGCTGACAAGTGGAACTATGGCTGGGCAGTGATGTACTGATATGGATGTGGGTAATTTAATGTGGTGGAAGAGCCTTGGAGGCAGAGACTTCAGTGAGCTCTTAAAAATGCCCCTAAAATCTGATACTCTGCAGTGCTTCACAGCATTACCTTTCCTGTGGAGGAATGAGTATTAGGATGAGCAAAAATGCTGCAGCAGATGATGGCTACTATAATAATAACTGTGGGCCATGCAGAATGAAGTAGTAGGTCTCTCCTTCAGGATTTGGACACTTCTATCCCAGAGCTGGATTGAGACACCTCTTTTATTCAGCCTAGAGCATTGTAGAAGATAAAGATGCCAAAGGTTTAGATACAGTAGAAAAAATAATAATAATCCTCATCTACACTCTGGTTTCAGGTAACTAATTGCCAAACATAGCTGGTTAAATGCACTATTTCATTTTAGGATATGGCATGATAACATCTTTTTGTTGCTTTTTAAATATGTATTAGCACAGAATGTAACTAAAGTAATGAAAATGAAGGCTCTTTATAGCGCTAATAACCTTGCAGACTGTACTGGAGGTGTTGAAAGGGATGCTCAGGATTTGGTGAGCACACAGGCTCTTCCTTGTGAACACTGACAATCCATGAAACCTTAAATTTCAAGGCTGAAGAAATGTGAGGCAAGAACATTGATAAGATCAGGTATTTGCTGAAAGACTCCCAAGTGATATTGTTCTTGCTAGGAATTTATACTATGCTCTCATCTACCAGAAATTATACGGCCATTGGCTTCCCTCTAGTACAAGTAACATGTTATTTCATCACAGGCAACACAGATGGCTGTTTTCAGAAGTCTCAGAGAACCTGTCTCAGGTAGCTGATGGCAACCTCCCTGATCTTGGCTGCTGGTGATATTCCATCAGTACTTTGACAAGGTTGCTAATTCAGCTGAGAGTTAAGTAAGACCCAAGTATGGAGCATTTCCTGCAAGATCTGCTTTGTTTTATGTTAGTGCTTATGACTGGAAATCCTCCATAATAAATATATCCCAGATGCATCTTAAGGCTCTGATGTCCAGTGCCTTTCCTGATTCCTTTCTCACCTGCTTGCCACATTCCCATCCAAGCCATGGTCTCATCAGAACCTTTCACAATTTTCAGGAGACCAGTGGTTCCCCCTATGAATGTTATCTGGGGGTCCTTGGGAATGCAAAGCAGGAGGCTTTTCTCAGACAGGTTCTTCAGGCTAAAGAAAAAGTCAACACCAATGGCCTTATCATACTTGGAAAAGACCTTCCACTTGCGCACAATGCTGTGTTTTCTGGCTATTAAAATGTCCCTTTGTTGCTCTGGTTTTCTGGGTTTGGCTGCTATTTTAATTTCGGGATACTTTTTGCCCCCAAAATACAGGGCAGACAGGAAAATCCCATCGCGCACACTAGCTGCCACCATGCTGTCCATATCAGGTCCTTAATGGAACCAGGCAGAAATCTAGCTCACATTCAGGGCAACCAACCACGGCTCCTTTAGCCTGTCCTCAAATAATTTGATCATCTTTTGGTCATGCTTTATCATCTAGTGCCAAGTTTTGCCATCTTCTTCCTGTAAGACAGACATCTGAGTGTGTTTTTCTGATTCTGGACAAATGGGCTGCTTCCTTTAAGGGAGTTATTACTTGCAAGTAGAGAGGCATTTGGACGATTTGATCAGCAGAGCAGTGCACAAGAAATTGCTTTCCAAGCCAAATATGCTGTTATGAACCTGAGCTTCTTTTTCAGGTTGCTGTTTTAGTCTTAATGTTAATGGATTAGGTGTGCTGCTTTTCAGGAGATGTAATCATGTTAGAGGGTTTCAGTGGCCCCATATTGTTTTAGTAGCTATAATGTAGTAAGAGGTTTATGATCAAAGAGCATTATTTGTCTTATTAATCACTATATTTTTGGCATTACTGATTAAAAAGTTTATAAGCCAACTGGGAAACCACACCTGCTCTGGTACATCAAAAAACCACCTTTTAAATCAAAACAACTGAGAACAGGAAAGTCCCACCCTTTAATCCTGTGCTTGAGTGCGGTGCAATCGATAACAGTAGCTTTGTCTTTGCTAAGTTAGAAAGGTACATTCTTTTGCATCTCACTTGTGGGGAGGACTGGGGAGCTATGTGTAGGATTTTATTTTTCCTGTAGCACTAACAGTAACTCACCATATATCTGCTGTCAGTCCAGCCCAGAGGTGCTGTACAACAAACTAAATGGCCAATGAGATGCTCTGACAAAGATCTAAGTGAGCTGTTTCCACTGCACTGTTGGCAGCCAGACATTGTTCAAGCATTGCAGAACTGATTAAAACGTTGGCTATTTTTTACATTAATATTGTGGTTCAAGACTAAATTAAAAGCATTGCACTGTCTCCCTCACAATCCCAGTCCAGCCCTAAAGTCAGCTAGGGAATATACTCAATCCAGTGCTTCCAGGCGCATGAAGTAAACATAATAATAATGATAATAATAATAACAACAACAATATAAATTTTCTGATTCTTCAGCTGAAAAAATCTCAGAAGTTACTTTAAAGCACAAATTCATCTGGAAGTTCTCCTCAGTATCTTCTTTCCAATCCCACCTGGGCAATCTTCTTGACTAATTCCTCCACTCAAATGATTATGTTTTGGGTTGGTTTGTTTCGTCTCCCACTTAGAAACAGAATGGTAGCTGTTTAAGGAGACTTTTCTAATGAATGGTCATGATCGCAAACTTAAGATATCTGAATGTAAAAATCTGCAACCTTTATTCAATCCTGATGGCAAATGAGAAATGTAAATATAAGTTCTGCGTGTTTAGTTAACCATCTTTTCCACTTCATTCACTGCACCAAAAAGTTAACTTCTTCTATGAGTAGAATATATCTCACCCAGCTTCAGCAGTCTGAAAAACACTGTTTGAAAGGACTCCTGTTCAGCTGAATGGAAGAAGGTAGTGATTCAGCCTGTCTTTAGGTAGGTCTCAGGCAGATACAGGCAGTTTTCTTCTTAGAGGCTCCTACATTTCTCTGCTGACCCACAATGGAACAGAGGCAACCTGCAAACATCAGATATCACCTTTTCAGACAGCTAAAATTAGGTGAGGTGCATCTCATCCTCAGCAAAGTTCTTAATTGTTTAGCGTATGACCTGATATCGTATTTTCTGTAACACAGTGAATTCTTGCAGCATCTGCAGTGTCCATTACCTCCATGGGGCTTTGATTGGCAATGAAGCATCTAAGTCTGGAGGTTGTCCCACCAGCAATAGACCTTTAGTAGGTGAGGATTAGCATGCTACCTGAGTGTCCAAAGCTTTCTTTATGTCAGTGAAGACAAACATGCACTTTTGGCATCTGTTTTAGTATGAGATTAATCTTCCCCTAGAAGCGCCCGTATTTAACTCTCTGTGCCTAACTGAATGACAGCCACTGTTATTACCCTGTCTAGACAGCTGACATTTAGCCAGATGAACCCCATGTGAAGTGCTCTGCGATCAGGAATTAGTTTGTCTCATAGCTCCCTCTAAGGAAAGTGGAGGCAATACCTGAGCAGAACAAATTAATAGCATGATTAAAACAAAACCATTTGCTAGTTTTGAGTGTGGACTCTGACACATCTAGGGCTTAACTTCCCATGGATCTACCTTGCATTTTCCAAAGAACAGGCCCCTTTAATGAAAAATATATCAAGAAATTTGCAATTTGCCAATTCATAACCTGAATAATAAAAATTCTATTGTGATTTACCTTTGTGCTTTATCCAATCTTGAACATAAATAAGTGGTGAGTGTGAGTTATTTTCATTACAGTAAGTTCTATTTGCAATACAGTTTTAATAACCTTGCATATGTTTGATGATTTTATTTAGGCTTTCTAAACTGCCTGTTAGGAAATTTCAGCAAAAAAAGAGAGATTGATTCATTCTGCCTCTTGTTTCCATTGGCAAATCATGCTAGCGTGCAGACCCTCACAGTTGCTCGTGATGTGAACTTGCGTTGACAGAGAAAGATGAGATCAAGTGTGGGTTTGAGCTAATGATGGGAAAACTTAGCAAGAAGTTCTTGTCACTGTCTTTCACTTGTGTATCTTGAGCAATAGAGCTTTACAAGCTCCATGAGACAAGTTATACTCCACAGCTTGAGGGCTGTGATGACTTAAGATTGCTCCTTTACTTGGGCAGCATTTTAGTCTTCACCATCCACAGCTCAGCTCATGTGACAATTTCACTTCTCAGTAAGTGTCATCTCTTCTTATCAGCAATGCTCAATGGCTACCCTTACATTTCTGCTCTTGGTGCAGATGAGGGATATGTACTGCATGCTGAAATGAGCTACGGGTAGGCTTAGATGGACAGGTCATACTTTTTTATGTGATAGCCAGAAGAGAGCTCTCATATTCTGGTCGTCTCTATTTGCTACGATTTATGGCTGCAATTGTGGCTGATTACAGCATGTGAGAAGGGTGTATCACTAGAGCTGTTGCAGTGGTGATTATGAAGTGGAACCATGAGGCCCTGGAGCATCTTAACTGCCTTATTTGCCCTCCTGAATGTCCAGCAATAGCTGAAAATGGAGTGGTCAGGAGGGAAAAGCTGTTGACAGCCAGGAAAGTTACTGTAATACAAAAAGCTTCAACTTGGCACCAGACAACCATTTCTGTCTCTGCAAACAATTAAGATTATATTTCCTCAGAAAAAAAAGCTATTTCTTCAGAAAAAAAGTCTGTGATTAAAGCTTTATGTTTTATTTGCTGTCTGCTGTCACATCATGATTTGCCCAGGGGCTGGCCCATCAAGCTTTTTGCACCTATTTGTTCATACAGAGTTGAATAGTCTTATCATTAGGTGGCTGCCTTTTCCTGTCACAGCCAATTTCAAGCCACACAGTGACTTTCAACTTCATGAGGGCAACTAAGAGACCCCAAAATCTTAGGGCCGAAGTTCACCATGCAAAAGTGTTTATTTGTTCTAGAAAGGTTTTAGGAGCTTACTAACTGAAAGCTAAAGACACTTCTATAGTTTAAAATCAAGTTATCAATATAAGTTATTTTAATATCACCAGGTTTGCATGCTGGAATTGCACACATAAGAGTTAATGCGTGTAATGTAATTTGGCATCTGTGAGGGTGGTAATAGGTTATAATAGCACAAATAAAAGAAAACCCCTGTAAATCCATGAAGTACTTCAGCTCAAGGAACTGGATACATTCAGGAGCATGGCACATTTGTACTCCAACTGTCCCCTGGAAGGGTTTAGCAGCTGGGACTTCATGTCATAAAACGATGGGTTCATTGTGGCTGGGACCATATTGCCACTGGACCCATGTGTGTGGTTTATGGCTGAACTAATAATCCTTGTCAGAACAGTTCAGTCTGTTCTAGCTTTTCACAAGAACAAGGCTAATCTCTGCAGTACTGTTTTTTGTGGGCTAAGATAACTAACTAAAAGCAGAACAAAGTCAAAAGCTTTACACAAGTGTCTGTAGTCAAGATTATTAACTCACGATAATGATGGGTTGATTGGAATAAGACTATGTCATGTTGAAATAATACAAAAATTGAAAGTAGTCAAGAGTCCTGGAATTGCAGTTTTCAGTAAAGACCCATTATGGATGATCCAGAGGAGAACTGCAAAACTGGGGTTGGATCTATAATGACAAACTGAGAGAGTTGTGAATGTTTAGCCTGAAGAAGACAAGGCTCTGGAAAGACCCTGTTCTGGCTTTTCAGTATATAAAAAAGGCTTATAGGAAAGACTGAGAGAGACTTTTTCCTCTAGTGATAGGACAAGGGGCAGCAGTTTTAAACTGGAGAGCAGATTTAGACTGGAGATAAGGAGAAAAGGGTGAGGGTGGTGAGACACTGGCTCAGGTTGCCCAGAGACGCTGTGGCTGCCCCATCCCTGGCAGTGTTCAAGGCCAGATTGGAAGTGGCTTTGGAGCAACCTGCTCTAGCGGAAGGTGTCCCTGCCCATGGCGGGGGATTGCAACTGGATGAGCTTTGAAAATCCCTTCCAACCCAAACCATTCTATGGTTTTGTGAGTGTTTCAGTCTGTACCTGTGCATTTTTCTACATAGGAATTAAGTTACACAGCATTCCCAGGGTGTTGTGGAAATGCAGATAACTATTTCTTCCTGAAGAACTCTGCTCTAATCTCTCCAGGACGTGTTACAGTTGAATTAAAGTTTGGTTTAGGGTTTTTGAACTAAGCAGATTAGACCATGTCAAAGTTTTGTTCTGTTTTTTCCCAACAAGAGCAAGGCTTATATCTGAAGTGCTGTTTGTGTGGGCTAAGATAACTACCTGAGCACAGTTAAAGAAAGACATGTCCTACTGCCTGGTCAATGTCTCACATTTACACTTCCAATACGGACAGGATTTGACCTTATGGATTCATTCAGCGTTAAGCAAATTTTTGGAATGAAAGAAAATGGAATTCAGAGTGCTTACGTTCGACTTGGAAGCTTTCCTGTTGTTCAGAAAACTGAGTGAGTACCCTGATTTTTCACTTTATTTTCACCTGATCCCCCATCTGATTTGGTTCTTCTAGGTTGACCTTGTAGCTATCAAGTACCTACACATATATTGCTGTTTTGGTCAGCTGCTTCAGTTCTGGAAAAGAACTTTTACTATGTGGTTGGGAACCTCTGCACCAACTCCAGGATCCATTCTGGAAGAATATGAGCTGGTTTTGGTGTATCTCAATGGTTGTAAGGAGCAGTATCAAATTCACAAAAGAATTTAGGGCTTCATAAATAGCTTCTAAGAGGAATATTCGGTAGCACTCCCATTGAGCTATATATTTGCTAATTGCAATAGAGCAGTTCCTAGTAGATGCTGCTATCAGTTAATATGGGGTTTGGTTTTATAAAAGAATGAGCAATATTTAAGCCTGTGTCAATGTGGATTCAGTCCTTGAAGCCTTTTTATGACCTAAGGCTGCCGGCTGTGTGGTAGTCTATCACAACAGTTTCTATTCAGGTTGTCACTTGAGTCCTGCTAGCATTAGCCTTGAAAAGCGTGAGTGAATAATTTCACTGAGTAACCATGAGCTATAGATTGGATTGTCATCATTTTTGCAGTGAATTTCTCCATTCTGATTTGGAATTCAGCTTTAAAAAATCAATAGTAATTTTCCTGCTCATGAATGAGGGCTCTTATTTTTTATTCTGTTTTAGTTCTTTTACTCAGTTCACTGCATCTCTGAGGCTGTCCTGTGACTGACATTTGCTTGGATTCATAATATCCTGGAACCAACCTGGATTGATTTGCCTTTCTCCCCTTACCCTCTTTCTCCATATAAACACACAACCTTTAAACAACAAGAAAAAGTAGAAATATAATATAATATCCTGAAAGGAAAATTGTTTACTATAAAGTCAATAAATGATGTGATGTCAAGTCTCAGGATAAGTAAATTCATCACCGAGGAGAAGGCCAGCCAACTAAAGACATCTTGGACTTGATAAGTAGTATATACATAACTGGTGTGTGTGAGGAGAAGAATAAACCTATTTTGTTTGGCTCACAGCAGTCTCTGGGTAGAATATGTGCTTGCTGCACCTTGTAACAGCTATTGGTAGTGTGCTTTATTACTATAAAACATTGCTGCCAAGACTACATAGAAAGAAGCCATTGAACTGAAGAAATCCAGTTCCCAATGAAGAAATTCTGGGAATGATGATCTACTGAATCCAAGGTCTGGGTGATAATATGACAAATAGGACTAGTGCATCCGTTGTGAGTATAAGTAGAAACTGTCAAGGATGAGTTGATTATCTCCATACCAGGAAACTGAGTTACACTGCTGAGATGCTATAACCAGTCCTTGTTTCCATCATTCAGTGGGCAGAAATGGAGTGAATGAGAGTTTTAAGAACTGTGAAGCAAGTCTAATAGCGAGGTGAGGAATCCAAGAAGTACAATGGAGTCAGGTAAAATTAAGAAGCAGTTAATAACTGAGGTGATTTCTCTCTAAAAAACCTCTGGGAAATCAGTTTAGTAAAGTGTCTTTGGTACTAACGACAGTAGTAGACTGAAAGTCAGTGGCTACCTGCTAACAACATCAGAAACAGCATGGAAGAAAGGTACTTGTAAAAATGACCATCATTAAGCACTGGAACAGGTTTATGCAGGTTACACAGTAGTCCATTTCATTTATTTTTTCAAATTAAGGGTTGAAGACTTTGTTGTGTTGTTTCTGTTATTGTTTTCTCAGAAAGACTGACATTGATGCCAGACCAGCCAGCTATGATGACTTTCCACCTCCTCAGATTGCACCCATTTAGTTGTTGTTGTTTTTACAATAAATAAGAGATTGCCCAGGACAGTTAGAAGTAAAACCATCCTTAATCAGTAGTTTGAAATGACTAAGCTTCCTTTTGAATAATTGACTGAAACACTGCATTAAAGAGGTTATATATTTTCAGCCTTTTGCATTTTAACCTCCATACTCTTGTGGTTTGGAAATGAACTCAGATGTAACACAATGGAAGGTGTCCGCGTATTTGGTTCATCTTAGCCTTTGGATATCAGGGTTCTGAGATGGTGCATATGGAGGCATTGCTCGCAGAAAATGAAATCTTGTGAAGCTGCACAAAACTGGTAACTGGAGTAATAAACAAAACAAAACATCTGTCCTGTCTTGCAGATAACCTCAAGCAGTATTTAGCAACTGATAGCACATCTCATAATTCTATAAAAAATCATTAACTGAGTAATATATGCAATCCACTTTATTATCTGCTTGAAGGATTTGTATCCTTTTATATAAGTACTAGTACTTTTACAAAGTGCCAGTTTAGCTGACTGGGAAATGTGCCTGTTCATCTTCTAGTCTGGAGCCTACAACTATGAACTTCCATCTTTGTGGTGAGGCATTCTCTGACGGTTCTTTAAGCAACCACTGCAACAACCAGGAATTTTGCTGCAGTCAATGTCATGGTCACTGAGGGACTTAAAGGTCTCTCTAGCTGGCTGAGGGCTGGTCCATAAATCTGGCTGGTGCTTCTCCCCACTCCTCAGCTAAGGGGCTGTCCTACTGGTTGCTCATGGCTCTTCAGTGAACCTTCTTGCCAAAGCTGTGTCCCAGATTCTCTGGTATTCAGGCTTGTTTCTCTTTACTGTTGTCTTGGCCAGTGCCAAGCTTTTGGCTCTATCTTGTCCTGTCCTCTCTCTATCTTGTCCTGTCCTCTATTTCTCCTAGTCCTGACTCCTCCTTCCTGGCCATGGCCATCCCTCAGTTTTCTCTTGCTTGCTCTGGTTCCAGCCTGACTTGATCCTCACCTCAGCTGCCACCTCACATAACTTCCTGATGCTTGACCTAGCTTTTAGTCATGATCTGTTTGCTGTATATTTTGGTACAGTGTTGTCTTCCCCAGTTTCTGAGTCTTGCATTGTTCTGGATATAAACCTTGCTGTGTTTGTCTGGGAACTATATCTCCTGATATCACATTGATGGAATTGGGAAAAGACCAAGAATAACTGTGTCTGTCCAAATTGGCTGAGATGTTAGTAGTCAGATATCTATTAGGAGCAGACCTGAGGAATCCTTTGTAGGCTTCTTCTTTCCTACCTGGTGAAACAGGGTAAATTCATGGCCCCCAGAGCTAGACCTGTGTCATTTGTGTTCTTCACCCGTTTATGTGCTCCTAACAAGTTCATTTTTCCTGTCAGCAAGCAATGATAACATTGATAGTGCCTCGGCCTGGTGTGGGGGATGGAGTGTGCCAAAGACTGCTCCCCAGAGGCTGTTTGGTTATGACCAGTCTCTTTGGGAAAAGAGTTTGTGGCTCATCTGCACTCATAAATAGAGAATGGACACTCCCCATTATTAACTAGTATGAATAGAGACGTTGAATCTCCTCAATGTAAGGAGATTAAGCGTGACTGAAGTGGAATGACTGAAGGGTGGGATTTTTTTGTCTTTTGGAGAGTAAATGACTGAGGGAGAGCTGATAAGCATAGAAAACGCTGCAGCAAAGAGGAGAACAAATTCTTCATGTACTTCCTTGTGGAAAAAAAGTACTTTGTTTTAAGAAGATCTAGTTAAACCTTCCTATATTAGCAAGTCATATTTATCGTAAACCTTTCTTTTTCCAGCATGTTGGGTAATGAAACATGAGAAGAAGTTACTTTTGAGTGGGTATATCTATTCCAATACTGAGGTTTCTAAAGTAGCTGCCAAAAAGTGTCTGCCATGGATGTATATGTGGTGTTGGTTTTGTTCTATGACAATCCTTCTATAGCCTTCCTTTTCCTTGTTTTCCCTTTTTTTTTTTTTTTTTTTTTGTCATTCTAAAACCCTCTGGTGGTGTGATGCCTATGGAAATGAATTGGCATTCTCCAACCTCATTTCTCAGACAGTGAGAAGAGCATGCAGCAAGCTCACTGCCCAAGACTTCAAGAAAGCAGACTTATGGGTTCAGACTTAAACAGGAGGTGTTTAGGTTAGGTTAGATATAAGGAAGAAGTTCTTTACTGTGAGGGTGATGGGGCACTGGAATGGGTTGAATGTGAATACTCCATGCCTGGAAGTGTTCAAAGCCAGCTTGAATGGAGTCTTGGGTGACATGGTTTAGTGCAAGGTGTCCCTGCCCATAGCAGGGGGATTGGAACTTGATGATCTTATGGTCCTTTCCAACCCTAACCATTCTATGATTCTATTCTATGATCTTAGTGAATTACATTTCATATTAGTGGTTTTTATCTGTTGTAAAAATGGTCAAATTGCCCAACTACATTAATTATCCCCGCTAAATGCAGACATCCTATTAATTGTTGTTACAGTCAGTGTCTGAAATGAGAACTGATAATCTTATTTTTCTCCATTGTGTTATTATTATAGATGTAGGATCTCATGCTGATTGTCACAGATGTAAGCTCTTATGCCAAACAAAAGCATGCAAGAAGGAGGCTATGTATTGAAAATATATATGCTTGAAAGAGTCTTCTGCCTGGTATTGCAGTTCTTTTCTTTGCAGAAGTGATTCACCTGACCTTGTAGCTGGGTTAATTAACTCTTAGAATAACCTGCAGCACCAAGGCATTCTCTTGTCTTGGAGTTTTATAAGGGCCTCTTCTGTAATCCATCCTGTTGTCAGAATTATGTACCAAAGAGCTGGCAGAATGCTCCCTGCAGGTACCAGGCATCCAGCAAAGCTCTATAATATGGATCATCAGTTCAATTCAGCCTTGGGTGAAAGAAGGAAATAAAACATTTCTGGGGACAGCATTTCCTGCCCTTGGATTCCTAAATAAAACTGAATTTCATAGAATGATAGAATCATAGAGTAGTTAGGGTTAGAAAGCACCTTAAGCTCATCTAGTTCCAAGCCCCTTGCCATGGGCAGGGACACCTCACACTAAACCATGCCACGCAAGGCTGTGTCCAACCCGGACTTGAGCCCCGTCAGGGATGGAGCATTCACAGCTTCCCTGGGCAACCCATTCCAGTGCCTCACCACCCTTACAGTAAAGAATTTCTTCCTCATATCCAGTCTAAACTTCCCCTGTTTAAGTTTGAACCCATTACCCCTTGTCCTCTCACTGTGGAGATCACTTTTTAGTGAGGAAATATATGAAAACTCACAAAGTTTTGTGTTATTTATGCAGTAATGCATCATTGTAAAAGATGCAGGGACTAAGGGCTTCAGAAGCAGACTTTATCATATCTTCAGGGCAGCAGGATTTTCTCAAGATCTGCTTCTGGCACAAAGCCTTTCTCTATTGGGAACTTACAGCCAGTTCCACATCACCTTTAAAAGTCAGTTGAGGCTGACAGGTTGTTATAGCTTTCTATCAGTTTAAATCTACCTGATGGGTCATTTGTCAGCCTCTGTGTGATGAGATGTGGCCAGACTCAGAAGGATTTTAGGTACCCAATTTCCAGCTGGTTTTATGGGCTTTAAGCATCCGAACACATTCCCTGAATCTAAGCTTGCATGGTGATATTTCTGTTCCCAGCTCAGAGGTATCTCGAAAGACTATCTTGTTACAAAGACCAACAGTTGCCTCTTCCAGATTAAGTTGCAGGTTGTCAGGCCAAGGCTCAATGTGGTATCTTAGGGATTAATTTCAACAACATGTTCCTATACCTGCTTGCTCAGCAAAAAAGTGATGCCTCAGCTACAGCCACTGTCATCTGTACTTGGAACCAAACACACCTGCATATGCAGAATTGAAAAGCCATTAGGGAAAAGCAGTATTGGAAGCACGTATCCTGCTGCTGTTGATGTGGTAATATCAAACATTATGGATCAGGAAGAGAGCAGAGCACACTCAGAGCTGTAAATCCTCTTCTTTGTGTCACCACCGGATTAAATGAAGACCCATTTCTCTGCTTGCTTTTCATTGAGTGGTGGGTTGTAGCTAGGAAAGTAGTTCAATAGGGATGTCTGTGCTCAAAATGTGAGTCAGAATCTTACAGAGCAGGACAGAACGGGAACTTACTAAACCCAGTTATGGTAGTGAGGAATGAGAGAAAGTAAATGCACTAGGAGGCATGTATGCTGAAATGACAGAGTTTGAGGAGACGAGCCACAGAGAAATGTCCTCTCTGGCAGCACTCTCATGTAGACACATCCATGGTTTTTGTTCAAGGCAATGGAGCGGTAAGCAATGCCTTTTCAACTATCAATATTACCACTTCGATGAAGTTTCTTAAGGGGGAAGGAGGGGGAAAGCTGCCCACACTGTCACTGGTGCCAGGAGCTGAGGCATGCATCTTCCTTGACACACTTGGGCAAGATGAGTGTACAAAAACATTTTGACAGAAACCTTGCACAAAGGCATGTCAGTGTTGAAGGTCTGGCAGGATGCCTATTGGGAGGGCTGATGTGATTGAGCTGAGCCTCTCTTGCCAGACATCCTGTTGGTTTTCATGGTGGCCTTCAGTGCTCTCGGCGTGCCTGTTCATTTTTCTATGGCAACTCTGCCACAAGGAGACAACTGACGCACTTTTTGTCTCGTCATGAGAAGAGGGAGTGTCTGGCTATTTTATATGTCTTAGGAGAGATGGGTCATGCTGTGTGGAGAATCTGTGACCAAGGAGAGCTAGTCTGTGAATTGTAGAATCATCGAATCATTTAGGATGACAGCCAGCTGTTATGCTTTGTTTTCTAATGGATGCTTATGCCTGACTGCTTGGATATCCAGAAACAAAGCCATGATCTTTAGGAAGGGTCATTTTAGGAATGATCAGAGGAGCAACCTGGCTTGGGCATGGGGAACAATGAAGTTAAATGAGACTCTTCAAGTGGGAAAAGAGATGGCTCAGATGCGTTATAAGCAAAGTTTGCAAAGTCATAAATGGCATAAAATGTAGAAAAAGAATAGTTAATTGTATTGTCCCTTATAACAACTGAGTTAGGTCCTAAACAAACAAGAGGAGGCTCTTTATACAGTGCATATCAAAGTGTGATTCATTGCCGAAGGATGTTGTGAATGTAATAAACACACCTGAGTTCAAGGGGAGATTGCAGAAGTTAAATCTATAAAAGAAGATAAATCCATAAAAAATTATTAATATAGAAATTTTGACTGTCTCTGAACTTAACCCGTGGAACCTAGAATTGGAGCTAGGAGGGATGCTTGTTCTGTTAATTCTCGTTCTTAGGCATGCAGTTCAAGGATAAATACTGGGTTAGTTATCCCTTCTGTACAGCCCTGCATGCTCGTGTTACTGTATATTCTTATGTTGGGTGCATATGTCTGACGTAACCAAAACCAACCAGTGCTGGTTTTGGTTACATGAGATATATGCTCACATCGTGGTGTCACATTAAGTAAATTTCTGCCTAATGTGTTTCCAGTGTTTGGTTTGAGAAGATTTTCCTGTTCTCCCAGGCCATCAGCCAAGGAACATCTTCTTGGAGAGGCATGAGGTGTAGTGCCTATTTTGGGGCAAATAATACAATGTTTGTTGTTATGACTTGGTACATTTATAGAGGGTTTCAGGCTTGCCTGCTCATTCTCAGATGCTACAGATCTCCAGTGCATCTGGAGAAAAGCAGAATGATTTACAGATTGCATGAGCTGAATCATCAACTGAAAACCAACTGTTTTGACATGATGGATACTAGACTGAAGGTTTTCACTGTTTCTTACCTAATTTTGGAGTTTCAGTATTAGAATGAAAAAGGACTTCTTGAAGACAGAACTGCCTGAGGGCTCAGGTTCAGGTTCATCTCTCTGCAGGCTGCCAAGTGCAGCAAGCAGATTGTGTAGGAACTCTTTAATACACCTGGGAAGCATTGGTGGGATGTGCAAAGGGCTTTAGAAGTTCTGCTCTTCACTACTAAGCTCTCTTTTTCCCTCCCCATGCCAGGGATGTATTTCCCCAAGGTCTCCCTGATGAATATGCTTTTGTAACTACCTTCAAATTCCGGAAGGCTTCCAGGAAAGAAGACTGGTATATTTGGCAGATTATTGACAAGTATGGCATACCACAGGTAAGAGACCCTTTGAGACCGTGAGAGCAGCCTTGTTTACCTTTTGTTGCATGAACCGGCTTTCTTGCCTTATCCTCTCACTCCTTTACCTTTCATTCGAGTCCTGAAGGTAGGCTTGCATTGACCTTGATTGTTATTAGCATGCAGATAGAGAGATGTGTTAGTTGTAAAGGTAGTGGAAAATATACCATCCTTGCTCTTGAAACCACTTTTGGGTTTCTGGTGTTTTGCTCAGGTAGTTCTGTTTAGGGAAAACATTTTGCCTGTTTGGAAGAAGGTTGGCACACGGATGTACTACAGAGAAGTGAGCTATTTCAAGTTTTTGCGCAGACTTTTAGCTATCATGGAGA
This sequence comes from Psilopsiagon aymara, assembly GCA_024733675.1. Taxonomy (NCBI): domain Eukaryota; kingdom Metazoa; phylum Chordata; class Aves; order Psittaciformes; family Psittacidae; genus Psilopsiagon; species Psilopsiagon aymara. Next base: position 141,057 of record JANRGW010064639.1, on the reverse strand, counting down.
GGCATTTTGGGTTCCCTATTTAGGATGTAAATGACTTAGGATGAGGACCTTATTGCTGCACAACCCTGAGTCCTGGCTGCTGCAGAATTTGATCTAATAATATCTGTCAAGTGCTCTCAGGTTTTCAGAGGAAGAAATACCATTAAATTGCATAAAGGGCTTCCTGTACCTTTATAACACGTTCTTGGCAGCATGTTATACATTAGGGTTTCAGGCATGTTTGAGGAGGGAGCCGTTTGAGTGGGCTGTATGTTTTCTACTCCGTACAAACATGGTGCTGATGGCATTTCCAATGGCTCTCAACTGGGCTGTTGGGTTGGGCTTATGTAGCCATCTAATGCAGTATTGCTGCTTTGGGAGTCATATTTGAAAGGATTTGGGAAACTCACAGTGGAGGAAGGATAGGTGCAGTCTGAGGACTTGGCTAACCAAGTTTCAGACAATGGTAATAGGTTTATATGAAAATTATTAGCTGTACTTTATTAAATAAAATGTGATTTTCTCTGCTACATGCTCAGTAGATTGGTTTCATGCCAGACAATAAGGCATGTGTCCATGTCCCATGGGATAGTTGAGGATGTGTGATGGCACTAAAGAGCACAGAAGTACTGGAGGATTGCACAGGATAGAGGGATCCAAAACAGATTCAGCTTTGTCTATCTGCCTCAGGGCAGATGCCCCTGATATGTGCTACCACCCAGCCATGCTCAGGCACTGCCTGAGAGGCAACAAGATGGCATGTGCTGAAACCATGACAAGGATTATACTCAGAAAAGAAGTTTCTAGGTGGTCATAGGTCTTCATCCAAGCTTGTGCTTTGCCCTGCCTTTATTTACTAGAACAGGCTCTCTGTGCATATCTCACACAAAACTCCATTCTCTGATATTTGCTTGGGCTCCTTGGCATATACTATACCATCCCTGACTTTGGGGTGTCAGTCATGGTGGAAATCAGGCAAAAATAAGGATAAGGCTTTGTACTTCATTAGCAAGATCACTTCTGTCTGCTTTCAGGTCTCCATCCGGCTGGATGGAGAGAACAAAGCTTTAGAGTACAACGCTGTTGGGCTCACCAAGGACGCCGTGAGAGTGGTCTTCCGCAATGAACGAGTCAGTGATCTGTTCGACCGCAGCTGGCACAAAATTGCCCTCAGCATTCAGTCAAAGGCTGTCTCGCTCTACATAGACTGCAAACTGGTACAGGTGCTGCCTATTGAAGACAGGGAAAATATCGACATTCAAGGAAAGACTGTGATTGGCAAACGCTTGTATGATAGTGTCCCCATTGATGTAAGTACTGCATGTGCTGGTTAGAGCTGGAGTATTGTTCAACATTGGGTTTGCAGCATGTGAATGGGTGTTTAGGGATTATACCCTTTTCCTGAAGCAACATCACTGAAACATTACTTGTGTTACATAGCTAAGAGAGATTGTCACTGCAACATGTACAGCACTTGCTGTCTTTTTATGTAAGACTGTCAGTGTCTCTGTAATAGGGATTAAAAATGAGGAATACTTTTCATCTTTCTGTCTAGTGCCAGAATATGCAATCGTGAAAATCAGAAATACAGATAAAATCATCCACAAATACCATCAAATTGTGTACTGAACTGTGTATTTAAAGGTCTTCTGCTGTCTGACCATGGCATTATGAATGTTTCCATCTGTGATAGGAAGATCTGGAGAGTAAAAGATAAGTTGTTAACTCAGGAGGGTCATGGCATGTTTTCAGTTCCTCACAAAAGATACATGATTTAAATGACTCTTGCTCCAATTGAACGAAAGTTTAGACCTGTAGGTTGAACCTGATTATTCAGAAGCAGTGTTAAACTGATACAATTTAAGTGTGACTGTTTAGTGTTTTGAGACTTGTGTAATCTTTCTTAGCTGTGCAAAATAGATGGAATGTGCATATTAAATGTGCTAACAGTATTCCTCATGCAGGGTAGAATTTCAGAAGATGCAAGGCACAACAGGAGAAAACTAAGCTTTATGTCTAGATGAAATTCTAGGAGGGATGGAGGTGGTCGGAATAAGTCTTCTCAGACAGAAATTTGGCCAGGACATGCCTCCTTGTGTGCATGAAAACCTGCACTGGAATTTTAATAGGCACATTCAAGGTCTCATTAGCTCAGTACTCTTGGAGCATGCTGAGATATTGGTCCATTATTGATAGAGAGAGACAGATACTGACTACAGAATCCATAGAATCACCGGGAAGTTAGCCCCCTCTGTTTTTTATTTGTATTCATCTGCACTGTTTGTTTCCAAGGAAAAGGACATGCAGTCTTTAATAATTCACTGTCTCTGAGATTATTGCCTCACTTTGTCTTCTAGTTTGATCTTCAGCGGATGGTTATTTACTGTGATTCTCGGCATGCTGAGCTGGAGACCTGCTGTGACATTCCCTCTGGACCAGTAAGATTCTTTTTGTCACTTATTCATTTTCACATGAACACTCTTCCTTGAAGTCTATTACGTAAATCAGGGAATATATGGCAGTGTGGGATTATAATTCGTTTAATGATGGTGAATGAAACCTAAGTATAATGGGTAACACAGCAGTGCCAGAAGAGGACCACCGCAGAGGGATGAGTATAAGGCATTTGAAGTTTGACGTTTCCAAGTTGATCTTTCCTTGTCAAACTGTCAGGGGAAACAAAACCCTGAAGGGATGATGGAACAACAGAAACACGGCTTGAAATATTCAACATGTTCCCCACTGGTTTTATTTGGGAAGAGCTTAAACGGTTGCTGCTTAGTTTCCTGTGCCCAGCTGTCATTATGAACTTCCACCTTCCTTGCATTCTTCTCCCCTCAGTCTTAGTTAAAGAGATTCATGGTTCATTTTGCCATGTTTTTCCCCCCTGCTTGAATGAATGGCTTTTGTGGGATTGCGTTACTCGTTTAGCTGTGTGTTATCCAGTAATGCCTATGTCGTTTCTCTGAAGTGGGTAGAAGAGGAAGCTTTCTAGCATTGAGGGCTTTGTCACGATGTTGGGTGTTTGGGTGTAGTGCCAGGTCACGGTCCTGACTGAAGCACCTCCCGTGGAAGTAAGGCCCACTGTTGGCAGCGAGCAAGTTGGCCACCTCAAGACATTCAACTGCTCCTGCCCTTCTGGACAAAAGGTGAGTTTTGGGATGAGTGTCTTTCATTTGAAGCATGCTGAATAGGTCTGGAAATAGGAGTTTGGCACCATACAAGTGGGTATTTGAGAAGCACTTTAAGACCTAAAGGTAGAAAACACTTCGTAGAAACAGATAGGCAAGTGTATGTCATAGGTGGAACATCAATAGAGGTAATGTTCATCTTCCAATGTGTTTTCTCTTTACCTAATCTAGTGATTTTGATCATGCTGATAGTACTGGTAAAAACCTTGGAAAAAAAGGGGTTATTCTTATTCAGCCTAGTTGTGTTCCTCCTCCTTCAAGTGAAAGAAAAGATATTCTGGAGGTAAAAATAGCTACATTGGAAAAACTCATAGCTTTTAAAAGCAGTGTGCTTTTCTACATTTTCTGTGACTAGGACATCCGAGAAATCAGATTCATTGTCATTGCTCATGAGGGCACATCAGTTTTAGTCTGTTCCCCACTAAAACCTGAAAACATTTTGGTTGTTCTTAGTTGTTGTGGGGCTTTGCTTTGCAATAGAGTGATAACATCAGTCTCACTAATCTCTTTTTATGTGTCTTAGGGGGAGAGAGGTCCAATTGGCCCTGCAGGTCCTAAAGGTCAGAAGGTCAGTGATGTGTGCTACTTCATTTGCTTCATAAAGACAATAAAGTGCTTTCAAAGTAAGTCAAGGAATTCAAGATTTTGAGAAATAAAAGTCAATTTGGCATCTGAGTTCAGAGAGTTTTGGATGAGCGTGGGACTATGAGAGACTCTGTCCATCTTACATCTTTGCTCTAGGCTTGTGTTTGAGCTTCTCTGTTGTTGCTTTGTGTAATTCTTAGAGTGTGCTCCAAATCTTTTCCTGTAGCTTCTAAACTGGCATATTTGCGAGTTAATTTTATTTATTAGGTCATGCACAGCTTTTATGAGAAGTTACTTGGAAACCCATGCGCTGCTTCTGTACCATGCCTTGCTCAGCAGTAATAGGTATCAAGGTTAAATACAGGCCACTTTCCTCAGTAGTCTTCTTCCTAGATAACAGGGTAGGAGAATGGTTCTGATGTCTGCTTCCAGTTTTAAAGCGAGGCCTCTATGTTATCCTGCTTATTCTGCAAGCTTCTTTGATATGCACATGTGTGCATTGAGCACACACATGTTCTCCTTCTCTGCTTGGTCACAAATAGATCTGTGAGACCACTGGCTTGAAGGGAGCACTTATACAGGAAGAAAAGAAAGACTCACAATATTGCTGAAGAGGTGGAAGTTGGTGGTGTTGGTTCCAAATTTCACCATCTGTGTGCTTAAAAAGATGTTTGGCAACAATTTGTATTCAAAACTATTTACATTTGAACAGCTTCTGCAAATTCAGCCACTGAATTTATACCTGTTTGATGAAAAAGCGAGTTGCACCTCACCAAAAGTTACTCAGTTGTTACGGAAAACTGTGGGAAGGGAAAGGAGAAACATCTGGGTCTTGGAATGTCAGACATCCTCAGAAATGTGTTGTGGGAGTTTTGGGGACGCTTCATCTGCTGCCTGCAAGGAGAACTTTTGGCTGACGAGATGTGTTTTGGAGTATGCTTTCTGCTGGCATCAAGGAGCATGGGTATATTACTGCTCAGATGCACCTGACTGATACTGCAGAAAATATTTCCTTATGCTTCCATGAGTGTATAAATAGCAACTTTCTATTTTATTCTGTGACAGCTTAAGTAATGATGGGCTCTTTGAAGAATGGCAGAACCATCACTGTTTTCAGGAGTTTGAGGAAGGACAATGATGATAACAAAAGAGCCCTGCAGCAATACCCCATTGTCTTTCACTGCTTTGACAAGTTCTGTGTGCTGGTGGGGGTGTCTGTCTACGTACCATGGCACATTGCTGGGGTGCAGGAGGTACTACTTGAATGCAGAACAGCTTCTATATAAGCACAGCATCAGCAGGTTTTCTGTATCAGATCCCCAAATGTTCACCTCACTCCTGCAGGTGGGTTGCTGAGGAGCAATGCAGATACTTGCGACTGGTCTCTGTCTGTTGTGGTCCGAGGCTTGTATTCAGCTAAGGCACAACTGTGTTGCAGTCTCGTGGAGCTGGGGATTTAAATCTAGGCTGTGACAACAGTTTGGTACAAATGTGCTGATTTGAGACAAAAGACTTAGCTTCTCTATCTGCTACATAAGGCAAGGAAAAGGTGTTGCTCCTGACTTGCAAAGATTTTGTGATTAAATTATGTATATCACCCTTGACAGCAGATACTGCATTGTTATTGCCAAGGACCTGCTTGTGACAGTCCTTGCTATATATGCTTGAGCTAATATTGCTCTCCCCTTCTCTCTCTGCAACATTAATGAGCTACCCAGCCTAAAATGCTGGCCATGGGACAGAAAATCAGTGCTATTTGCAATACCTCAATATTACCATCTGATACTTTATTAAGGAAAGACTAAGACCTAATGGGTCCCACACTAAAAATAATCATAAGACCTCTCCTATACTCTTAGGTTTGATCAAAACAGGCTAATAAGCAGGTACAGCATAAGAAAAGACCAAGCATTAATTGACTAAACAGAGAGGAAGGAGTGAACAAATGAATAAGGAAAGAAACAATCAGGAAAAGATAGAAACATAGACATAGAATGGTTTGGGTTGAAAGGACCTTAAAGATCATTAAGTTCCAACCCCTTGCCATGAGCAAGGACAGCAGGACTCTGAGTCAAAATTAATCATTTTCTCTATAGACACCATCACTACTGAGTATCTCTTATTTGGGATGAGTTACAAAGTTGAATTCTATCTCTAAATGATTTGGGTCCAAGAGATAATTTACGGTCTGATAACTGATAAAGAGAAGTATGCTGTGAGAGGCTATATGGCCATATAGGAACCCACAGAGCAGCTGATGCAGGTGTATTAGGAAACCAGCACACAGCTGGTGGGGTTCACCTGAGAAACGAACCACACCAGGGGATACTGATAGGGAGAAAGGTCAGTGTTATAAGCCCTGACCTGTGGCTTTTGGGAGCTTTGTCCCAGAGGACAAGAAACTTTGAAGAGGTTGATAAATGCAGGAGGACTGTGAAGCTCCTCCAAGCTAAGACAGTGCTTGGGTTTGGTTTATTTTGCTTAGGTTGGTGTCTTTTTTCACCCTTTATCTAAAGAAGTAATAATGTGATTCTTTGTTTTCCTTTCTTAAAAAGGCCAGTTTGAGGGTTTGTTAAGTGAATGTGGCTGTTGTCCAAGTTGAAGATGGAAAGACTGGTGTTCAGGTTCTGCTATCCTGAGCTCCCACAACATATTCCTTCTTTTTGGGAGGGACGTTTGGACAGACTCTTCTTTTGGTACCATCTGATCAGTGAAAGTACCTGAATTGTATAATCAGTGTGGGCAGACAATGAGTTTCTGTTCCTCTATAATTTAAGCCTCCAGAAGCCGGGCCAAACAGGAGTGCTTGCAGCTAGTAGAGATAAAAATCCCTCAGCAATGAGAACTTCTGCCTGAGTTACCCAAGCTTCCAAAATGAAGATAATGCATGCAGACAGAGCGTACATGTTTTGGAAGGTGATACGATAAAAGATGGTATTGGGGAAGAGTAAGGCAGGGAATAGCTTTGCAAAGAATTACTAAAGTGCCTGAAGTAGGGTCTTATTGCTAAATTCTGGATGCGAATTACAGCTCAGGCTAATTTGCTTTCCTTGCATGTTGTGTTATTTGCAGGCTGGCTGGTTGGGGCACTGGGCTGTTGGTCAATAGGCTTTTGCTTTCTTCCAGAACTGTTGTTGATCTGAGCTTAGAATCACTCCTCTGTGAGATGTAGTTTTGCCCACATCATAAAAATGACATTGCTTACCTGCTTTTGGGAAGTCTGGGAATCCAGTGTGCTAGGCATGCTGTAGTGGGATGTTATTTTTTTTTTCGCCCACGTTAAAAGGAGATTTGGTGTAGTTTAAGTGACTTAAAAGACATGGCTGCATAAAGAACTTTTAGGAGTTTTGCCACAGCCTATATGAATTGACTGTGACTGTGTTTTTGCATACATGCAGCTTATTCTGTGAGGTTTCTTTCTTTTGCCAAAAAGAAAAGAGATAAAAGTTAAAGAAATAAAGAATCTTTCACATTTCCTTTGCTCTCAAAAGCCTATCTTCACCTGGGGAAAAGAAAGCTTGATCCTGACAAATGTTTCAGTGTCTGGTTTCAGCTAAACACATTTGGGGGGGCATAGATCAGGGTAAATCAAATAGAGCCACAAATTAAATCCTACTGCAAGATCTGGGGAGCACAGGGGTCATAGGACCTCTTGCTACTGTAGCACTGGAGGGTCCTGCTTCAGGTTGGAGATGTTCTCAGCTTGATGCCAGTCTATACTGAAATGTCTAAACTCCCTAAAAGCAAAAGACGGTGGGAGACACAAATAGGTGAGGATGTATTTGTCAGTGATGGATGGTGAGCTCAGCAGAGCATGCTTCTGGTATATACCTTCAGGGTGAGAAGCAGGCAACAACTAGGTAGAAGTGTGAGGGCAGAGCCCTCTGTTCTCCAGCAGCTCCCACTGCTAGTGGCATTGAAGGAGCTGGTGTCAACTCTGCACATAGCCTTAAACTCATTTTGGCGATGAGTATATGCTGAGCTGGTCCTTCTTCCAGCTTTGTGACTTCAGAGCAGTATGTGAAAATGATTTGCAGGTATTTTCTCTGTACTTGCTGGTTTTGACACCACTCTTAGCTCTGTACCTGATGAATATTTATGTAATTATACATCAGCTTTGAGGGTTTTTTATCCCTTTCACCCCTGTCCTTTTTAGGAGACACATGAAGAAAATGTTTTGCCTGGGTTTTGATTAAATATTTTCTCTTTTCCTCCATATGTTTTTACTTCTCCAGTTTTTATTCCTTTACCCATCATAATCTGTATGTTTTCAGCTGTCTTTTAACCTGTGTTCCCTTCCCTCTTTTCCACTGGAGCCAGAAGAGAAAGTATCCCCGTGTGTGCTGCAAACTCCTGCAGCAGAAGGCAGGATTTAGCTGATCATGAAGTCTACCATTAATGGAAACAATGGGGTTTGATATTTTTAATAAATCTAAAAATCTTGACATATTTACTAGTTTATTTTCCCCATATTTTAGGTGTGTACTCTCTAGGTCTTCTGCAAACCATCTTTCCAAGTCGTTCCTGTCTTAGTAGAAAGAAAGGCCTTCTGAAGTACCTCCCAAGAGAAAGCTCTCTGCCTTACCAATGCACTCTTGAGTCTTCTAGCAGTATTTTCATACAAAAAATAGATTATAAGATCAATTTGAGAACTTGGACATTCAAGTCAGTGTAAATGCAATGAAGAACATCAAGCCTCATGGCAGGAGCTGAAATCTTGGCTATAGAGAGTGGTGGGATAAGAAGCATCCACAATCTCAGTCAAACTCTTGTTCCATTGTTTTCCGAAATAATGGAAAGCTGGCCACAAAATACGAACACTACAAGTCCAAAAGGAAGTTGCAAGAGGAAATCTCACTTGTTATTTCTATGCCTGTCAAGAAAGGAATGAATTAAATCAAATCTGTGATATTAACATCCTTTATTTTTCAAGGGAGAAAGTGGCACCCAAGGGCTTCCTGGACTCAGAGGAGAAAAAGGAGAGTCAGTAAGTAAGAAATACGTAATTATTTTAAATAAGGTGATGGAAATGCAAGTACTTTTTTCTCCTTTATGATGAGAACTTGCTCACCACGGTCAATGTGCGCAGTGGAATACATTCCCTCTACTGGGCCTTAATCCCAGGAGGGAGCTAATCTTTCTGGCACCCGCTGTGATTTCTTGCAACAGGGTGGAATAAATGGGTTCATCCCTGAATAAAGCTGGTAACTGACATAGTGTTGGCCTCTAATTAAAATATGTTACTTGGATGTACTTGATTATAACACAGCTGTACATCTAATGGGGACAGTGTGAGGCAACTGAACACAACGAAGATGCAAATATCTTAACTCTTTTATATTCAGATGACCAAGATAGAGCTTTCCTCAGCTGCAATTAAAGCAAAATGTCAGGCTGAGGTTTTAGGTAAGAAAATCTTTAACCCTATGTAAAAATCATCCTCATGAGGATTGTTGGCATCTTTGATTTAGGAACTGTAATATCAGACCCTGCCCTGAATAAAAAAAAAAGCTTTCCTAACTGCAGTAGGAGAAGTGGGGATAGGTTTTCTATTTTATTTTGTCACTGAGTTATTATTAAGGAATTATGCCTAAAGAAAGTCACTTTCCCTGTAGTAGCTGTCCTGTGAATTGTATGTATATACATATAGAGAGATAGATATCGAGAAAGATGTGATATATATGGAGGGATATATGTATTTCAGATATATAACAAGGAAAAGCTGAAATATGTATTTACAATGTCCTTTGACATACCTTTTCCCTTCTTTCATTTGTAGGGCAGAGTCTATGGCAGAGGAGAAAAAGGAGAAAAGGTAAGATCTAATCCTTCATTGGACTAATTAAATTAGAGTTGCTTGCTGTTGCCTTCCATAGCTCACAGGTTGCTTCTGGAGTGCACAGGGTGCAAGAGAAGTGATTCTGTTGAATCTCTGTGGGGAACTTTTTTATTGTGTTATGTCTCCTCCTGCAGATAAGATTCTGAGTGTCCATTGCTTGTCCCCTTTGTGTTCTTTGAGTTTCTTTTGTGCATTGGCTATTTAAAATGCTATCAAGTGGAAATCATAATCGTTGCTTTGTGTAAGCAGCAGTGAGTTTGTGGAGGGTAATGCAGTAAAGCAGCTGGCTAGAGGGATGCAAAACAAAGGGAAAGTATAATGTTGAGTTTATTGAATTTTCAACAGGATTAAATTTGGGTCATGGGGAGACTGCCACACTGTTTTGTTTCATTGAATATTTTCATTAGCGACTTGAAGGACAACGTATCTTCCTGCAAATGCTAGGCAGGAAGTAATAAGACTTGGAGGTTAAAATTGAGGGTACAGACTAACCATTTACTAGATTACTAGATTATCTGTCTTGGAAAACCTGTTCAATGTTGGTCAATAATGCAAAACAAGTAGCATGAGTAGATTAATTTGCATTAAAAAAGACTGCGGTTTCCAGGCAATTCTGGCTGCAAACTTCCCATTCCCCCAACAAAATGAGACTGAAGACCTGTAATGCAGAGGGGAAGGAGCTCTTCTTTTCTGTAGCTCCATATCACACATGGTTGTGGGTGTTTCCTTATCAAAATGAATTTTCAAGTTGTGGGGAATAATGGGTAAAGATTGACATGAAGGTCTGGGAGACAGATGGATGTATTGAGGAAGAAGTCATGGTTCATGCTGATGGGATTCAGCATCTGTGGAGCCGGGGTCTGTGGCTACCCATTTGCTCAGGGAATTTAAAATTATATTGGATTGTGGTCTGTTAGGAAGATTGCTGTGCTAGCGAGAACATGGCACTTATGGCCATTGCATCCTGTCATTTATTCCTTCTATGATCATGGTATATTGATTGTATACAATGGTAATGCATCATGTGAAATTGCAATCTAAATGAGGACTGCTCATAGCAGGAACTATTACTGAGCCAGTCTAGAAACATCAGGCTATAATGTGCACACTTCTGCATCCATCTTCCTGCAGACCTCTCACTGACAGCCATTATTTAGCCTTTGAGACTCAGGATTCAGCCTTTGGAAACCAGCTTGTGTTTGGCACGTGGTAAGAGTCAGTCTGATGGGAAGCGCACTTTTTGCCGTATGAGTTGTGCTGCAGTTGAAGCAGGTTTTTGTTTTCTTATGTTTTGATCTCTGCAGAAAAGTATTGGAAAACATCACTCCACCTGTGTGTTTGTCATGCCTAGAAAAATATGTCTGCAGGTCTCGATTGGAGGGGGAAATGTAAAAGGACCCCACAGTCTGTGTAGAACTTCTTTGATTGAGACAGCCAAACAACATTTACTGTCCCAAATGAATGTGTAGGCATGGAGATGGCTGAGTTTATGGCCAGCTTGCATTGTTTATTTGGTACTCCTGCCAGCCAAGGCAACATCTGTGTATTTGATACCCAGTGTGTTTGTGCCCTGTGTCTGCTCAGTGACTGAGTGGCATAAAGATAAAGAGGATAAAGGTAAAGTGGATAAAGAGAAATGATGTGCCAGCTGTACATTGCTGGCTTGGTTAAAAAGGGACCCTGGAGATATAGAATCATAGAATGTCTCAAGTTGGAACACACTCATAAAGGATTATTGAGTCCCACTCTCTGCTCCTTGCAGGACTGCCTAAAAGTAAACCATATGATAAAGATCATTGTCCATATGCTCCTTGAACTTTGACAGGCTTGGTGCGTGACTGCTTCCCTGGCCAGCCTTCCAGTGCCTGATCACCCCCTCAGTGAAGAACCTTTTCCTAATGTCTAATCTGAACTTCATTCAGAAGCTTAATTCCACTTCCTCATGCCCTATCACTGGTGACCAGAGAGAGGAGATCAACACCTCCCTCCACTGCCTCCTTTGAGGTAGATGTAGACTGTGGTGGGGTCAGCCCTCAGCCTTCTCTTCTGCAAGCTGAACAAACAAGTGACCTCAGCTGATCCTCCTAAGTCTTGTCCTTAAGGCCTCCTCTTGTCCTTAAGGCCATTTTGGTTGCCACCTCTGGACACAGTCAATTAGTTTGGTGTCTTTATACTGAGGTGCCCAAAACTGCTCTCCTTGGTGATGTGTCTGTGTGTATAATTTTTCTCCAAACACAAAAGGTCATCTTCAGGGTCAGTCTTCAGGTGCAAAGTTGAGCCTTCAGCAGCAGAAAGGGGTAGGACTGTAACTGGGGGAGATCAGCCATGGAGGTGGTGTGCATATGATAGATCACTGTTGCATATAGGTGCAGAATTCCATGTTGATGTCTTGGCTTCAGAAGTGCCTGAGAGGAGGAAGTAGCCAGAACCATGAGGATGCAAGTGCCTGCAATGCTAATTGACATCTGTACTCCTGAAAAAGAGAGGAAAGCTGTGTAATCATATCCTTTCTAGATAGGAGAACACCTGAAAGAGAGGATTCACATGGCCCCTGTTTGTTTGCCTGCTGTGCTACAATGGCTGCATGAGCATGAATTCTTATTTTCCACTCTGGCTGTGACAGTTTTATGTCTCCTTTGTTTTTATGGGTATGGGCCAGTGCTAGGAAACTGGATCAGGGGTAGCGGATGTCAAACAACTCCAGCCTGTGCAATTGTTGCTGTGCGTGTGCTGCAGACTGCTCTCTATCCTAAGGCTCACATCCTAAGTGTTGATAGAATGAAGTTACCTCGCCTTTGAAAAGCTTAAGATGACAAGATTAAAATCATCCCCTTATTACATCGCTGCTTTCCAGCTATGCTAGTGCCAAACACCTGCAGGATCATGCTGTTGCCAAGTTGTGTGTAGGGCAATAATGTCAGGTCTGAGGCATTTGTTAGAGGGCAAATCCTGTGCTTTTCCAGGAGGACAGCAGAGACACTGGTCTTGCTTCTCCAGGCCGTTACCACAGCTACATCACTAAGTTAAAGCCAAAGTCATGTTTGTATTAGAGTACATGCCATGTCCAGCACATCTTTAGTGGTAAACCAAAAGATAACAGCAGCTGTGGCTAAAAACCTAATTCATGTTGATGTGAGGTTTTGTGTGACTTTGAAAGCCAGGAAATTCACTGTGTCATGGTTCAAGCAGCAGCTGAGGATGCTCTGTTCAGACTTACTTAAATATCTCAGCCTGATAGAAAATGCTTTTTATGTACAGAAACATATATGCACATACCAAGTAATAGTGCTCAGAAAGAAAAACGAGACAACAAAATAATGTATCTTCAGATGCTCTTGTGAACTGCTCTCAAGTGGGTTTCCTGTGATTCAAGTGATTCAGCTGCCAGTGCTGTTCTGATTCTTAACTTTCCACTGTTGACTATCCTCTTTCAGCCCTGGTAGTGTGTCCTGGTTTCAGTTGGGATAGAGTTAATTCTATTCCTAGTAGCTGGTGCAGTGCTGCGTTTTGGCTTTAGCATGAGGACAGCGCTGATAACACACCGATGATTTAGTTGTTGCTAAGTAATGTTTACCCTGACCAAGGACTTTTCAGTCTCATGCTGCGCCAGTGAGGAGAGGCACAGGAAGCCAGGAGGAAGCAGAGACAGGACACCTGACCCAAACTAGCCAAAGGGGTATTCCATACCGCAGCACATCATGCCCAGTATAGAAACTGGGGGGAGTCACCCAGGAGGGACTGATCTCTGCTCGGGTCAGGCTGGATATTGGTCAGCTGGTGGGGAGCAGCTGTACTGTGCATCTCTTGGGGGTTTCTTGTCCATTTTCCTTGGGGTTTACACCCTCCCACCCTTTTCATTGCTATTATATTTTGCTTTATTTCAACTATTAAACTGTTCTTATTTCAACCTGTAGGTTTTCCCTTTTTTCCATTTCTCCTCTCCATTCCACCATGGTTGGGGGCAGCATTGAGTGGCTGCATGGTACATACTTGCTGGCTAGGGTTAAACCATGACACAGTGTTTAATCCCTGTGGCATTAGATGTAGTCTGTCATATTTCTGCTCACAAATGTGTGTTCCTTTACTGTGTGGTCATTCACTTGTTTTACGCACACATATGCTAATGAATTGATTATTGTAAATGAGCAAATATCCAATTCTATAATATGATCACTATGAAAGGCAATGGTTTGGTTTATTCTGTAGGTTATTTAAATAGATATCAGACGGCCTTGTCCTGCAAGGGTTATAATGCAAATCAAGAAGAGCAGGACAGGAGTGAGGGCAGAAGGAACACCTGTAGAGTGGTTTTGGATGTGATTCAAGCAAGATAGGGTTGCAGGGACTTGATTGAAGTCAGGGAAATCACGTGTGACAAGGAAGGTTTGGTAGAGCATGAGGTCTGCATTCATGGGGCACGGCCATCCACATCATGAGCAGCCTGACCTTCTAATGCCTCTGTGCAAAGCTTAACTTAGAGGCTTTCTAAAAGTAACACCCATGTTTTGCAAAGTACAGAGTATTAAGCACTGGTTCTGAGGCATCCTAAAGGCCGTTGACATGGAGAAGGCTGCAGATGGAAAGGTGCTTGGAAAAGTGGTGACTTTTAAAGGATATGGTGAAAATCTGTTCAACTTTGAGAGGTAGGGAGGTATCAGTAGGGAAGTATCTCTCATTGTTCATTCTATTGTAAAAGCTAAGGGGGCGCAAATCAAGCTAGCTGATGACAAGTTTGAAATGAACAAAATGAAGTTGCTTTTCATACAGTTGGTTTTCAAGCTCTTCATTGCATTCTGCTCTGGGGTTACAAAAAGTGCTTACGAAAGTACATATAAGTTACTCAAAGGGAGACATTTGTAAACATTTAGCCAATGCAAAGACATTAATTGTGCTTCAGGATGTGAGTCTCTGCAAACTGTGATCGGTGATAGCAGGACAGTAGGCTAGAGAAGCCTCTCATAGGGCCGCTGCTGCTGTAATTGGGATAAGAGGCAGCTGGACTTTTGGGCCTTTGTCCTGACTGCTGGTAGCTATTTCGACTTGATGATCTTAAAGGTCACTTCCAACCTAGCTGATTCTATGATTCTTAGATTCCTAAAGCCCTCACTGAACAGAAGGGGACACAAGTTACCATAGTACACTCAGGCTGTGCCAACATTTTCTGTAGCTGTAGAAGAGTAGAAAACACAAGAAAAGTGTTGTGAAACATTGGGTTAAGTGATCACTACTGTAAATTTCCACAGGAACCAAATCTGTCAGAGGACAAAACTCTAACCAGGAGCACCCTCCTTCAGCAGAGATGATGAATGACGGTTTCATTATGGTTTACACTGGGACCTCCCAGGTTGTGTGTTTCTCAGAGTATCCGAGCATTCCCGTTGTGCTTTATCTGCTTCCCTTCATGCTAATAATCACAGAACCAACTTTAGTTGATTAAGTCTATGTTCTCCTAACAATGTTTTGGTTTTTTTTTCTGTGGCAATGACTTGCTCTGATAAAAATGCAGAAGGTTTGTCATAGGATTTCCAATGAGGGTAAAGCCTCAGATGTGGTTTGGTTTATTAGAGATATGGTGATTGTATGACCAAGCATTTAAAAGAAAAGCAAGCAGGTAGTTAAGGCTGCAGGAGACCAAGATTAAAACTTGTCTCTAACAGATTTCCTGACTTTGGGCAAAGCAGCCAGTCTTTGCTCCTGTAAAATGATGCTGGAGAATCTCTTCCCCTCCAGGCTTTCTGTAACTTGCCTGCAAGATCCTTCAAACAAAGGCTTTGCTTCCCCTTCTCTCACTCATCTTCCAAATGGTGTTATTGTCATTTTTAGGGCTTCTGAAAAAGCTGTGGAAATCTACCCCCTTAGACAAAGTCTACCCACAGAGCCCTGTGCTCCCTATCTTTGCCCTGAGCTGAAATAAGAAGGATCTGACCTGAAATCCACATAACTTCTTTACACCAGTGCTGTGCTGTCAAGTAGGGCTTTCAAATTAACAGGAGCACAGTGCCTCTGGGTCGGGGCTGGCGAGCATCCGGTAACTTGGGGCACTAGAAATGAATGCAGTTCTGCCTGTAAAAGGTGCAGCAGGGAGAGCTGGAGTTGTCTGCTGTGGGCTGGATTGATAGCAAATGAAAGGTTTTGCTTGGGTATTTTGAAGTGATGGATCTTGGGACTTGGTTGCAGGTGAGGCTCAGCCTGGAAGTGGCACTTCAGACACATGGAGCTATAATATTGTTTGAGAGTGAGGTGCCTGAGGGTCAGAGTGCGCTCTAAGGGAGATGGAGCTGTGAGCAGCACTAATTGGCAGTGCAGATACCTCATGAGCCAGGACTTATCCCATAGCACCCCAGCAAGGAAGCAGGATGTGTCAGTGGTGGTAATCAGGTTCAGCTGAGAGCCCAGAGCACCAAATATGTCCATTGATGAAATAAGTTTAACTCCAAGCCAGAAAAGTGACTCTGAGTCAGGATTAGCAGGGTATGTTGCCAAGCTTCAAGCTCAAGCTGAGAGCTTGGAAACAGCTTCAATACAAAGGAGAGGAACAGTCATCTGAACTTCTGGAAGCAGAATGTGATCTCTTAGTCTTTAAACGACGTGGAGCCTGTGCTTGCACGAACCAAGAATTTGTCCTTATTCCTGCAGCTTCCAAACCAAATTGATATTGGCTCCAAAAGATGATGTGTGTGGCCTTTTCACTGCTAAAGCTTTAAGCCTGGTACTGGGAAGGTGCTCCAGTGAGGTTACAGGCTTTGTTTGGGCTACTGTGGTGTTCAGACATTGCCATTAAGTCCCTAAACTCTTAAATGCCACCCAGTCTACTGAGCTGAAGGGTGTTTCTGAGAGCCTAAGGAAGGAGTAGGAGACTACACATCTCCATCCAGGTTGCCGGGCAGGGCTCATTCAGTGAGCACACCCTGATAGTAAGAAGATGGGGAAACAACTCCAAGCTTAGAGATACTATTGAGATACTATTGAGTTTTACACCTGAAAACAGAACCAAACCCCAACTGCCCGCAAATTTGTGTTCCTTGGAGACAGTAGCTATGGAAACATTGCCTCCTCGGGGCTTGGTTCTTAGCATTCAGATCTTCTTCATTGTTGAACAGAAGAATAATGTGAAGGTAGCTCAAACTCACCTGGCAATGAAAAGTGAAAGTGCAGTATCTGCAGGTTTTTTCTTCTGATTGTGCTGGGAATCAACTCTCAGAGGAACAATTCTTATCTACTGACTTCAGCTGGTTAAGGCCACTCAGCACTTAACCTCTCAGTCCAGCACTTGAACATCTGTATAGTAACATCTCATCTGCTTTATAAAGCTGTTATGAAGCTCACTGGGGTCATTTGTATCTGGTATCTTTAATGAATCTTCTGATTAAAAGGTGAAGTGTAGTAGTATTAGTATCTGTCTTACTACTCAGACTATGTTCTGAATCCTCTTGTGTAAGCAGGCAATTTTGGTCTGTGTGTTGAGTATTTTTGAGTCCTCTTAACTGTAGTTAAAGTACGTTCTGCACAGTTGAATAACCCTGGTTTGACGGGGTTCTTCTTTCTTAACAAGAATTTAAGATTTTTAGATAAATCTGGTGGTTTTCTGTGACCCAGAATAACAGCTGAAGATTGTAATAAACAGCTCGAAACCAGATCACGTACTAATTGGGCATCATGACAGCTCAATTCTCATCAGTGCAAGAATACTAGCAACTTGGGTTTTTTTTTCCATATATAAACATCACTCTTCTCAGCCTTGGTCCCTGGCTGGCAGGTACATTGCTGGTATATAATGACATCTACTGGCAATCACAAGTTTGTAAAGTCTCCAGCACTTGTTTCTCTGCCAAGATCCATTGGCAGTGTAAAAGGACGCATGTGAGAAAATATTGTCAACTTCATACTGCTTCTGACAGAGCTTTGGGGTGGCAAAACAGATTGGCTTGATAACTGTTTGGATGCGGATGCTCCTGAGAGCAACACTGCAATGGATAGGTATGGATTAGCTGCCTGTTAAATGGAAAACGGAAAAGCTTTCCTAATAGTCTGGAAGTGGATCTCTTAGCCTAAAGAATCACAGGGAGTTGAAGCATTACACTAAGCAAGTTGCTGTCACTGGTCTATCAAAAGCATTTGAAGTGCTCCCTGCTCCTCTTCCTGGTACATGTTTTCACATCTATCCACTTTAGCAGCCAGATTTTCCTCTTTGAGTTGTTCAAAGTTGTTGCCAGGCTGAGTTTCCATGTTCATGGCTGAGAAAGTGCAGGTGCCTTGTCCATGGGCTCTCTGCAGGTACAGGTGAGCCCATAACACACATTGCATTTCATGATGTTCTTTTCTAGCCCAAGTACAACCCTGGACATCTTTAATTTCCCCTTTAGGGGGTCTCATCTTTTTTCTTAAGCGCTACTTAGAGATTTTATGTCTCTCAAGGCCTGTTTTCTCCTGCTCTGACAGAAAGATATTGATTTGTCTCTCAGACCCTACTGGGTAATGAACATGCACATAGTAGCAAGTCCCAGATGAGAAAAATGTGGGGTATTTTTTATGGCAAATGTTTGTTTTCATAGAATTATAGAATAGGATTGGAAAGAACCTTAAGATCATCAAGTTCCATCCCCTCTGCCGTGGGCAGGGACACCTCATACTAAACTATGTCACTGTTTCCTGGTGAAATGGTGCATGGACCCTTAGTTGTTGTTATTTCAAGAGAATCTAATACATCTGGTGGTGTGCGTGGGTTTGGGGCTCTGGAGAGTTGCTTTGTCTTTCAGACTCTATATCATTCACTCCACAAGGGTTCTTGACCTTACCTTTTCCCCTTCTTTTACCTCAAGTCAAATGGGAAGAATGAGCATGACCTCTGTAATGCATCATGTTATGAAATTATGTCTCCTTGGACCAAAACATGTTATAATTTTGGGAAAGATTTGACTGAGCAGTATCAGGTATGTTTGGAAGTCAACAAAAGTGTATCACTGCAGTTGTAAGTAGGTGATAATAAGACTTGTGGCAAGATGCTGTCTCCAGTTTGGGCATGATGTTTAGAGACTGATGTGGCGAGATGTTGCTCAATACAGAGAGCAATGAGAAGAATGATCAGTGATGTTGCAGATTTAACCAGCTGGGAAGATTGAAAGAAATGAGCTCTGCAGTGAGGGGAAAAATCATGGACTGGATGATGTGGTTAATCTTGAGGAAAAGCTTTTTGCATACTTCCATAAGGCATCAGAATTGGGCAGCTAAGGAATGAATGTGAAAAGTCATCAGCAGCGGAGGTTTAAGAGCAGATTGTTACTGGAATCTGGAGTGCTCTGACACAGAACTCCTCTGCCATAATACGCTGTTCTTGGAACTACTGAAATTGAGGGATGTGTGGAGACTGCATTAGGAACTTCTCAGAGCAAAGCAAAAGAAATAAGTTTTTCTTGCAAGGGAAAATCAACCAGTACATGACAAATCATCCACAGCAACATAACTATTTTATGTGCTATTTATAGATGTAATGACATAAATTAATTGGTGTCATGATACATGACTGAGTTATTTTTCTACTTCAATGAACACTCCCCCTGTAGCGCTTGGCAAGCTGTTTGTCTAGTCCTGAGCAGTGGTAGATGAGCAGGGAGCATCAGCTTGTACTTTGAGACAAGGAAGGTTATGGAGCAAAGCTGTTATGTTTTTCACATTTCAAAGTGTCTGACAAATGCATCTTTAATTGAGAAACCTCTTGCCCCAACCACGCAAACAAGAAAAATTAGAATTCCAGTAATGACTGGTCCTGCTTCTGCTAATCCAGCCTGTTGTAGTGCAGTTTATTTCTCAGGTTATTCCTCTGTGTAGTGGTGGGATTGTGGTACCAACTGATTCCAGGTACCTTTACCTCCCGTTGATTATGTTCAATCATAATTAGGTCTTCAGACCATTTGACTGTTTCTTAATTTGAACTTTTCAGAAACTGATTGAGCTCTTCTAGCTGTTGAACAAATTCCAAGCTCCCTCTTGTACTCTTCTGTGCTCTCCTTGTTGCAGAGGTAGATGTTTTCTTCAAGTAAGTACTCCGCTTGGGGCAGACTTGATTATAGATGAACCAGCAGTTAAATACTTGACAAAGGTGTGCGGCCACCCCAGTCTTTCAGCAATTCCTTATGTAGTAAGTGGAGTCTTGCAGCAGGGATGCAGCTAATATGAAGCTGATGAACAGGATCATGGATGCTAATGACAACTTTGAAGTCTTAAGGATGCTTCCAGGCTATTTGAACTCTACAGTGACTTTGATTAGAGTATACCTATGTACCAAATCAGTAAACTCTGATTCATCTTCTTTCCTGCAGTGCCAAGCTTATGGGTGACCGTGTGTCATATTATCTGCTACATAGCTGTAATTCTACATATTTTGGTGCAGAGGTTCTTCAGAGAAAGACTTCTGTTGGTAGCCATGAAAAATGATGCACCTGCTCTCACCAGAAGAACAATAACTAGGATCAAATGATGAAAGGTCAGAAGGACCCTTCTGCTCTCATGGTAGTGTCCATGATGTTCATGATAAGGTTTAATGGTTCAGAGACATCTCTTAAAGACAAAGTGAACTCTCTTGAATTTCTCTTGGGAAAGAACCTTCGGAGAACAATTGACTTCTATACAATGAATTGAATAAAATCTTTGATATGTTTGCAATACAAAAAAGGTGATAATTTTCATTTCTCCAGCTGGGTTTCCTGGTAGATGAGCCAAACTCCTGACTTCTACTGGCTTCTCTGTATCATATCCACATGAACTTTCTGTTTATTACATCAGAATATAATACAGATACCAAGTAGAAAAGATTTTATTCATTTCTTAGAATAAACTGAAATGAACTCCAAGTTGAGATGAATGTCTCATTTCTTGTGGAAGCAGAAGATAATGCTGGTTTGGTGCAAAATTTGCCAGGATATTAATAGGGTTTTAGCATCATTAAGCTAATATAATCCTGTATCTTTGAGAATGACAGTCATTTGTGCTGCCTGTCTGGTCAGGAGTTTTTGAAGATAGAGCTGGGGTGACTTATATCCACTGCAGCTCTGCCTCTCAGTTAATTTATAGATCATCCCTGGCTTTTAATGAAGCCTTTCTCTTTGCCACTCTAAAAAATAAGACAACCCACAAGCTTATAATATTTTTCAAATATTTATTTTTCATGGCTGCTGGAAACAAAGTTGTGCAATCTTTCATTTCAGTCTCCTTAAGCTCCTCAATAGAAAAAACTAGAAAAGGAAGATATTACATTCTTCCAGACTGTGCAGTCTCTTGGAAGTGTTCTCAGGCACTTGAGCGTGAAGATCACATTCAAGTGGAGACATCTCTTTTGTCCTCCTCTCCTTTTCTCATCAAGCAGCAAACAGTTTAGTGTGTAACCATGGATCAGCAGTAGGCCACTTACTTGTGGTCTTCTGGTTCATTCTTTGTGAATGTCAAGTTTCCAAGTTAAAAGCAGTCCAAAAAGCCAGGAGTGGGAATGAATAAACTTCTTGAGCACTGACCTAGGACAGAAGCAACCTGGAGTTAATTTCTGTCTTTGTCCTAGACTCTCTGACTTTCCATACGTCTTCTGCTCAGTTACACCTCTGACTCATCAACCTCATGAGATGAAAGTAATATTACAGTTGCTATAACTTCCTTCTCAAATGAAGGACAGAGGGGTGTGTTAATGATGAAGTGGTAGCACTGAATGGTTCCATTTTGCTTCTGTTTCCATTTCATCTTACCTATTTAATTCTGTTTCTCTTCAGCTTTCTATTTTGTTTCCTAACATGGGTATAGATCCCTCAGTTTACACAGTTGTCAGTATGCTGAGTGATTCATGGGGTTCTGCTTGACAGGTTTCTGAAGGTCTCCCAAAGACTCCTGTATTGATGTTTTGTGTCAGGGTTAGAAGTATTGTATTTGATTTTAGGATTAGAAAAAGTGTCACTTTTGTTATAGATGTAGGACAGTTTGAAAGACAAAATTAATGTATAAAATTGAGCTTAGAATAATCTATCTTCTGTCTGCTCTGTACGCTGAGGGAAAAGTCCAGCGGTTTACTTGAATGTGATAGGGTAATGGGAATTTAACCATCTGTTTTGGACTGATTTTTAACCATTATTTCCTTGTTTAGTTTGCTCTCATTTCCATTAACATGGACGACAACCCATAGTTTGAAATGAAATATCTGATTATAGGCCACAGCTGTTCTCTAATTGGAAGAAATATTTGTAAACTTGGCAGCTACTTGAGGAGCTACAAGTGGAGGAGAGAAAATCACTTGAGTGGATTGCTTAAAGACATCAATGAGGGATTATTCCTTTGTGTGCTTCTGATGGCTCTCTAGGATCAGGTCATACTGACATCTTCTATCTCTATCTTTTTGCACACATGCCTATACATTCCTTATCTATTTTATGTCTCTTTCTTAGAGCAATTCATCTATGAGGCTGGATATGGTTGAATCCCTGTATTAGTTGCTCGCACTCTGAGGAAACACATCATCTAACAATGAAGGTTATCTGCTTTGTCATTTCAGAGTTCTGTCCACTCAGCCAAGTGAGTCTCTGCATAGGATGTAGTTATAATGGTCACAGAACATACATATATAATGCTCAGGTGATTCTATGAGGCTCACTGTACCCAAGCAAGGTGAATTGTTAGATGGTATGCAACAAATTAAGCTATATGTGCATATGGTGAGCGCATAAAGGAAGGTTTGTTTAAAAATAAGCCAACCTTTATGGCCATGCAGGGATCACTAACCTAGAGCAGGCATGATCTGATAAATCCATGCATTGCTTGTGTACCAGGAAGACATCCTTGTTCAAAGGTAGGAATGGGATAACTCTGCCAACGCAAAGTAATAAAGGAACCTTTGTGGGCGTTTCTATACTTCCCCATCTCACCTCTCTGTTTTTAATGGATGATATGCTTGAAATCAAGGGGAATATCTTCATTTTTTGGCACCCCAGTATTCTGTCTGCAGCAGCTGAGTTGCCCGTGCTCTGAATTTTCCCATAATGTGGCATTTCCTTTTGTCCATTGGGTCTGGACAAACCATGTACCCATGTAAACCCAGCTTTAAGACCCCCCGGGAAGGACAGAAGTAGTGCTTGGGCCTTGCTCTGTATCTTTTGTGTGGCTCTGAACACTTCCTTCAGAAAGCTAATTCAAAATTCTGTTCTTTTTACTGAATTCTGCTTTAACTTTTTTTGTTTTCATATCGCTCAGAAAACCTTTTGGTTGCAGAATTTGTATCAACTCTTTGAGGAGTGAAAGAGGAAGTTTTCAGAGTGATTTGTCTGGTGCTACATTCTCAGTATTCAGTATTTTAACATCTTCCTAAGCCAAGCTGCCATATTTATTAATGCACTTTCTCACAGATACCACAACTTACACATTTGAGTGTTTGTCCACAAAACTATTGACCAAGTAAGCAATAGGTTACCCATCTAAAATGTAAAACTACTCCAGAAAATGTGAGCTAAATCTAAGGTATTTTGCCTTGGAAGCTATACTCTTTTCCCTTCCTTACCTGTAGTTTCTTCTAGTTTTGCTGCTTCTTCCCATTTCCCTGTTCCTTCTTATCTTCCTGTTCCAGTCTAGATATTTCTCCAGAAAGGGACAACTTTTGAAGTTCAGACATGCATAAAATAGATGAGTGGCAGTGGAAATGCATGGCATAAACAGCTAGGTTTACCTGTCAGCACCAGATTCCCATAGGGTTGAAGCTGGGAGTGCAGCCAGCCTGGTGGGATATCTTATTATTTTTATCCCCCTCAATAGCACAACCAGGTTTGGCCTTGGTGCAAGGAATGTGATGGGCTTATCTTCCTCAGGGTTGCCAAAGCCTAGCTGTTTTCCCAGTGTGGTGCTTGGATCCTCCAGCCCGGAGCATTTTCATACTTTGTCTTCTTGGCAGCTATTTCATCAGCCTGTGCTCTGTGCTATTGCCTTCTTATATTTACACATTGTTTGCAACTGTAAACTGAGCTTTGGAGCATAGTGACTGTCATTTAATATTTATTCATACAGTGTCCAGAAGAGTGACCCAATCAGGAAACAAATGAGGCATTGCTGTAATTCAAGTGAATAATGGTAGAATAACTACTGAAAAGTGAAATGTGGTGTTTATAGGACTATATAGCTACCTGTGCACTACGTAACCTCTCTATGCTGACAGTTTGTGTCAGTAGCTTCATTCCTTACAGTACCTTCCTGCCCTCTCTTGCTCAGCAGCATCTGCTTCCATGTGACTGACTGCACTCCACAGCTATCTTGCAAGAGAAGTCCCCTGGTTGCTTTAGATCAAATGGCAGTTTGACAAGTATTTTGGCAATGGCGAATTAATCTCTAGCTAACTTTGGTGGAAATGTTTGATTAAAGGTCGCTGGTTGTGCAGCACAGAGGATGAAAGAAACTTAAATGACAGTGGATAAGGAAAAGACAAGCTGCTCATGAGCCTGCAAAGGAAAAGTAATTGGAAAAATCTGTTGCTTGCCTTTTGAGCCCAATTGTTGAGCTGTAACCTTCCCAACAAGAGTTTCAAATAAGTGCAAGTAGTGACAACAGAAGGGGTAATGGCTTTAATTGAGAAAGGGTAGGTTTAGATTAGATATAAAGAAGAAATTCTTTATTGTGAGGGTGGTGGACACTGGAACAGTTTGCCCAAAGAGGCTGTGGCTGCCCCATCTCTGGCACTGGTTGCCAGGTTGGACAGGGCTTGAAGCAACCTGATCTAGTGGAAAGTGTTGCAGCCTATGGAAGGGGATTGGAACTGGGTGAGCTTTAAGGTCCATTCCAACCCAAGCCATTCATGATTCTTTGGTAACTCCTTTTGAACAATGTTATTTCAGGCCCCTGAGTTTTACTCTTCAGACACTTTTATCATTTTCTAACTGCAACTTTCCCTCGCTTTAGAATGTGGTTTCCAGGATATAGGCACCAGTAGACCCCGCAATCCACAAGTGTTGGAGAGAGAGAGGCAAGCTCTTCTGCTAACGCAACGGAACTAATTGGAGGGGCTATGGGAAGGGAACACATACCTCTTGGCTATGCCGGCCCTTCTCTAGGCCTTCGCAGCATGCTGAGCAAAATGCTTGGGATTTTACTTGATTAAAAAAGTCTGGTGGACAAGTGAAAAGAAAATGTGATTTTTCTGCAAATGCAGTTCATGACGTTGGTTAGTGAAAAAGATGTGCTCACTGATGTGAATTCCTCTGACTCCATTCCAGTTAGCTGCATTGTTAGTGGGGTTGTGGTGTCTGGCTGTGAATTAAGGGTGCAAGCTGCTGGCTGCTTTCCCACTCCTGCCTGTCCCAGATAATCTGGCATTCTGTAAACACAGTAGCACTGATGCTTTTCTGCTTCCTGCTCTCTTCTACTGCTTGCTCCTGTAGGTTACTCAGTTTACTTTGTGTGTACTGACATAGGCAACACAATCTCTTTTTGTGCTTTTATTAAGTTTCAAACACCTGCTGAACCTATCCTTAGCCTGAAAGGTCTTATTTGCTTAGTGAGGGACAGAAAGCGGCTGTCTGTGTGTAATGGGGATTCAGCAGAAGGGACAGAGGTAGCAGCCCTTTCCACTCTGCAGTCTGTGGAATTCAATGGTGGTTCCCCATGGGACATTAATCCTGTCTCTATGGTCTGGGTTGCTTCTGTGCAGTTTTCTCCTTGGGGAAGAACATGTAA
The DNA here is from genome assembly GCA_024733675.1 of Psilopsiagon aymara. Taxonomy (NCBI): domain Eukaryota; kingdom Metazoa; phylum Chordata; class Aves; order Psittaciformes; family Psittacidae; genus Psilopsiagon; species Psilopsiagon aymara. The sequence goes on along the minus strand of JANRGW010064639.1, from coordinate 115,779 downwards.
AGCTGATGTATACTCAAAGATTTCCCCTGCAAGTTGGCAAAACTCTCTAGCTTCATTTCCCGTAAAGGGTCAGCTGTGCCTTGCTGCCTGATGTGTGGCAAGCGATGCTTCAGTTTATGCAGCAAGAGAGGGGCAATGGCAATAGATGCAAATGAAGAAAAAGCCCTTATTGAGCTCTTTAGAGTGCTCACTGGATTATGTATTCCCTGAGCATGATACATCCCTGAAACTTTTCTTCCCTACTTGGTGATCCTGGTCCAAGGGTGGCAGTTAAGGCTGACCAGCTGGCTGTGGCATGTATAATCACCAAAAGGGCGAGTCAAAGTGCCTTCCTTCAAATGCCCATGTAGCATCTTGGTTGTGGGAGCCAACGGATCTGCTCTGGATCCCGATCTTCTTAGGCAGCTGCTTGAGATCTGTTAAAAGTCAAAAGGACAAAATTGCTCTGCTTTAGTTAATAAATAATGAATGCAACAGGGAAAGCATTTTTGTCTTCCTGGGATGCTATTGTCTTAGGAGGTAAGTAACCTTAGGAAGCACAATAACCTTATTTTGAGAGATTTTCAACTCCAAATTGGATAAACCCTGCACAACTTTGTCTGACTTCAATGTTGAGGGTGCTTTGAGTGAGAGGTTGGACTAGAAACATTATAAGGCCCTGTGAACGCTGTGCATAAACTTACTGACTGCTATTATTAATTTGTGCGGCTATGCCAAGGAGTTGGTACTTCATGGAGAATAAAAGGAAAAAGTTAACCAAATTCCTTTACTTTGCATAGAAAAGACAATTCTTTCTTCTACTTATGCTGCCTACTTTGCCATGGATTAGCACTTCCTTCAAGTTATATCAGCGTCTTAGAGCAAATGATTTCCTTAAAACTGACATTTGTCTTTTGATGGGCTTTCTATCTCACTAAGAAGCCATTTAAATACAGCAGACCTGACCTTCATGAAGGAGCAGTTAGTAAGCAACTTAGTTGTAAAAGTATCCAATGACTTTAGTTTGCATATACAGCACAGATACTTTTATCTTTTATTAAAATATAAATATACCAAATATACCTGTAAATAAATAAGGCCATTTTTTTTCACTTGCACATTGGAATCTTGCCCTAGGAATTCATCCATCTAAATCAGCTGGATTACTTACGCAGGAAAAGTATGTCACAGATAAGACTGAATGTGGTAGAATTTGGCCAGAATTTATCTGCATGTGTAGGTAGTCCTCTGTAAGTATATACAGGTATATAATCGAACTCTGTACGTAGTCACGTTAATGCTCTTTCAAAAGGATTCTTCTGTGTTACTGAGTTTTTTACAAAAGTTGATGGGGAAACGTCTCTCAGACACTCAGCTCTTTGTGGCATGTCATTTGCCAGCCGTGCTTTACATCCCACAGATGAATGTCTACTCTTTCAGGTGGAAGAGACGCTGGTAACAGCCCTTTAAAGGACTCATGGCAACATCTCTTGTAAAATCTAGCCCTATTGATAAGGTCTAGGTTGAGTGGATTCAAAGGATATATTTGGGTGTAATGTGAGCAGATAAAGGGGAAAGAATTCCCACATTTGGGTTTTTCCTGAAATTCCCATGCTATTGGACATTTGCTGTGTCAGTATGTTGACTGTGCCAAATTTCAAGTCCTCATGCTTCAAAATGAGGCAGCAAGAGAGTTTCTCAGTGAAAAGTTTTTATGCTTCAAATGATTTTATTTAACAAGGAGGTCTCAAATCCTGTTCTTGGTGAAAGACTCGTTCTGGATGATGTTTACAAAAGGTGGGGAAGAGGGATGAGCCAATCGAGGAAGATATTGGAATGGAGAATCGAAAGTGAAGCTGTTTGAATATGAGCAAGTTGCAGGTGATTGAGAACAGTGTTGTTACAGCAAGGAGGAGAAGCTGGCCTGGGCTCTCAGCGGGTTATAACTGTGCTATGCAAAATACACAAACACACCAGAGAATGGGGTGGAATTTCATATGAGATGTTATTTCCATTGGTGGCACAGGGTGAAGAAGGGCCCCCCGGCTTTCCTGGACTGAAAGGGGATAAAGGAGAAAAGGTAAGTCCAAGTCGTTATTCATTATACTGGGAAAAATTTGAGTTTATAAAGCTATTGTGAAAGGCTTATAGAAACAGGCCCTTTTCTAAGTCTTTTGTTTTACCTCTGTGTTTTCTTGTTTTGTGTTAGCAAGGTCAGGAACTTTGTGTAAACCTTGTAAAACTCTAAAGTAGAAGAGAGGAACAGAACAGAAGCTCAGTGCTAATGCCTCCACATACAGAAACATTAGTGCCTCTTCAATAACATAAATTACTTTTGGATTGAGATGGCCTTAGCTGCTACTGTGTCATCATCTTATTTGGGGGTAGGGTAGAAGGAAAAATAAATTATCCTGCACTGAGCTTGCTCTGTCAAATAGTGTGTTAATAGCAGCAGCAGCCCCTACAGAGACTGTAAATAATGAATGTTTACACTGAAATGATTCTCCTCATTCCTTATTCATGTCTTGATGTGTTACTCATGTCCCTTCACTTGCAACGGGTGTTAATATTGTGCTTCTGTTGTTATTACAGGGGTTTGTGGGCTCACCTGGCCCCCCTGGGAAGGATGGAGCAAAAGGAGAAGCCGTAAGCCTTTTTGTTACTCCCCATGTAATCCCTGCCTTTCAGTGTGGGTCAGGCAGTGGAAATCAATCTGTATTGAGTGAAACATGTCTCAGAGACTTGTATGGTCATTTTAGGAGCAGCAGAAACAAATGACAGGAGGTTAATAGCCCCAGCACTCTCCCTCACACGTTTGCAGGTGTCTTATGGATTAGCCATCCTGATTTGCTCCCAGAGCATCTCTGTTACCATTCATTAAGATGGAAAAAGGGGCAGTCGTGGCAGCTTGTGGCTTGGGGCCCACTCCTGCCTCTGTGTTGGTTAATAGCTCCAGCTCCAGAGCATGGCCATTTGTTTTAAGTCTGCCAAAGAGTCATTGGCTGGTGGAGATGGCAGGGCTGCAGGGGACTAGTTTGTACTTCCACAGTGGACAGGGGCAAGAAAAATAGGTGTCTTGGTCACAGAAGCAAGCACCTGAACTCCTCTTGTGCACTGCTAAAAGCTAATAGCAAAGGAAGAGGTGCAGTGTTAGCTCAAAGAAGGAGGCAGTGTACCAAATACCACCTTTAAGAGAACTACAGATGACATGTTAAAACACTAACACATTTTCCAGTATTTATATATCATATTGCAGAATCTAAGTCACATATTCCTGTATCTCAAGGAGATATAAGTGTGGTTTAGAGCTTTCTCTCCTTTTCCTGCTTGATCACCGTCCCTTTGAATTCTCTTCACCCCAGTGGTGGACTTTTATCTTTTTATTCACTGTCCACTTATTTGTAGCAGTCATTTGGTGGCAACTGAAGTATCTTGAGGAACTGACCCTTTGGAAGGGCAGGCATACACTAAAATAGTGATGCACAGCAGAAAAGGTCCTTTCTTTCTGTTGCCTACATCCTGCTACTGCGTTGTGCCACATTTGTGGATAAAATGTGATAGTTCTTCATTATAGGTTCCAGAACCTACACAGCTGGCATGGCCTGGGCTTGGACAAGAGCATGCCTGGATTTGTAGAGTTTCTCATAGGATGCATTTTTTGCACTGTAAAGTCACCATTCTAAACCAAATGCATTATGTTATCTCCAAGGAATCTGTTTGTAGTCTGTAGTCCATGTAAGCTGTCCACAGCTTAAGGAACTAATTTCTTGCTACTTAGGTGATTGTGTTCAAAGAGCACATGAATATCTGCTTCAGGTTTCAGTTTGCCTCTTTCTGCTTTGATATGTGTGAAGAAATCACACTGCAGACTTTCAGATCTCTGGATAATGATGCTCAGGACTGTAGTTATTAGATATAGCTTCCATTTCTAAGGCTGTATCTAAAGACTATTTTGAGCCATCCCAGCTTTTATATATCAAAAGTTAGCATTTACTACCAATTTTGCTGTTATATGCAGGGTGAACCAGGCCAGCCAGGAGTATTTGGACTGCCAGGGCCAGCAGGTCCAAAGGTAAGCTTTCCATTTCTTCTTTTTGCGGGCAGGCATTGGTTTGTTTTTTTTTTTTTTTTCCACTGACTCTTTGTATGTGTGGATTGTTTTTTGGTTTTTTACTTTTTCTATTCGTAAGTGTGAATATCAAAAGTCAAACTGCTCAGCTTCATCAAGGGTCTTCTAAGGTATGAGCAATTAGGCAATATATGTAAATAGAAGAAATACCTTTTGTTCAATCAACAGCCCAACTGGAGAAGGTAAAGAGAATGTGTTTTGGGGCACATGAGCCTTGATTCATGTCTTAAGTAAGCACTCCCAGCCCTCACAAAGATGCAGGTGAGAATTATCCCTACTCTGATTGGAGGAAAGCAAATTATCATGGTGAGATCTTAGTCTGGATGTTTCTGCCTATTTTGGGGGCTTCAGTCTTGCACCAGTAGGTAGTAGGGCTTGTCAATGCTTATATCACTGGGTTTGCCTCAAAGAAGGTGCTTCTGAATGGATCTGGTGAGACTCTGATGGGTGTCAGAAATGTGCCTAAATTTGAAGCCCATCTCATGATTAGTTCTTTAATCTCCTTTCAAAGCCTCAGCTCTCCTTGCCTTGTTCCCTGGTTACTGAGGGGTAACTACCCCTCATTTAGTTTCAGTCTCGTTATAGCACAAAAAGATGGTGCACTAGATTAACAAGTTTCAGGGGCATTATGCACAGCAAGGTCAGGTCAACCTATGACTCAATCTGACAACTGATTGATTGCCCAGGTTTATTTCACCCATTTTTCTCTGGTACAAATAATGACCTCTAACAAATGCATCTTTCTGGAGGAGCCCTATTTGGTCATCTATACCTTCCATTGAGTTTGCCTTTGCCCTTACATAGGAGTAAAGTACCTGAACACCTTTCCAGATACATTCCTGATAGTCAGTTTCCTCTGTTTGAGAGTACTTAATGAAGAAGTTCATTTATACAGGTCCTTCTAGGATGCGCAACTATGAAGAGGCTTTTGAGGGTATCAGAACTAACTGTGTGCTTGTGGATTAGTGACAATACTTGGTAGCCATTCCACAGCTCGCTGTGAGACCCATATTACCTTCATCAACATGAAGGGGTTGATTGTGGAAGCTGCATGGCAGCATGTTCAGCAGCAGAAACATGAGAGCTGTGAAGCATGGATGAGCTGAGGAGTGGAGGCACTGTGGATACTGTTTGGTCCATCAGTGGGATTTGGGAGTGGATGAAATGAATTGAATTCATCACCCATAAGTGCCTATCAGCTGCATCTCTCTTATCATGTAAACAAGTACATATTTTCTCTCTTTCTTGCATATTTCCCATAGTGAAATTACAAACCAGTAAGTCATAAGATGCTCCTTGAGGTACAAAGTTCCTCACCCTTGCTTTGCAAAGCTTTTACAAAGCTGAACTGAGACATCTATATCTACCTCCAGAAGAGCTTGATCCTGCACAATGCTCCATATTTTCCACCAGGATCATCAGGCACATAGAGTCCAGCCAAGTAGTGAGGTGATACTGAGTAGAAGATCAGGACTATGGGCTGGGTGGGATAGGTGCTGGTGGGGTTGGACCTGTAGCCATCTGACCAGACGGTGACAAATGCTCCCAGTTAGGAGATGAGGTTGGCCAACTGCAGCCTCACAGCTACAAAATGATTTTGTTCTTTCACAGTGACTTTTATTTCCCTTAATGAATGCACTGCCTATATGCAGTGTCCTTGAGCTGGATTCTGGCCCAAGAAACCATCCTGGCTATGCTGATGGGACTTTAAAATATGAAATATGAATTTGCACTCCTTTACTCTTCAGTGTAAACCTCAAGTACCTGGGTGGTGTGGAATGAGGTGTGGAGATGGGCAATCAGGGAGGTTACCTCTCCAATTACTGTTGTAATGACTGGGGATTTTTGCCAGATGACTTTTTTTAATCATCAGCATTAATACAGTGCCTCTGGGCTGTACCCCAGGTTCCATGCAGTGCTACCTTTCTCTGGTTGGCTGGGATTTGGTCCTTCCTGGCTCAGACCATCTTTCTTTACATTGTGCCAGACAAGCACAGTGTGCATTAAGCAGCTGTATGTGCACCCCAGAAAACTCAGCCCCCTGTTATCTGCTTGACTCAGGGATCTCCAGTATTTTCTCAGTGGGAATTGCCAGCACTTTCTTCTAAGGAGGTGCCTCACAGCTTGTACAGATCTCATTGATTGTGTGAAGCTTCTAGCGGGACAGGTAAAGATAGAGCAGGCTTCTGGTAATAGGACTTCAATCCACAGAAGTACCTTAATGGACGGTGAGCCCATGAAGGTGCATGTTGAGGGCCTCAGTGACATGGCTTAATGGTGGTCTTAGTGGTCCTGGGGTAATGGTTGGACTTGATGATCTTAAAGGTCTTTTCCAGCCTAGTTGGTTCTATGATTCTCTGTGAGGGTTACAGGAGTGAAACGGCCTTGCTATTGTCTCTGGTTCTACTGCTTTTGCTCCTGAGTGAAGTCTCCAGGGGAGATTGTTCCTAGTTCAGTGTTCTCATCATAAAAATGTTTTTTTTTTTTGGTGTGTGTTTGTTGTTTTATTTTCTTTTTCATTTGGTGGGAAAACTTTATTGCTTACCAGGAAGAATGTATGATCTTGCTGGCTATGATGATGGAAGTGAAGAGCTCTCAATAGCATTATGCTAATCAGTGTTGGAGCTTCTGGTTATAGAAGATGCCACTGTGGACTGAGATAGCAAGAAATATCCACTGTTCAGTGAAGAATACTCTACATAAATATGTGGGACCTGGCAAGTTAATTTAATTGGAGTAAGTGGATCGAGATTAAAAAGGCCATAGCTCAGCTTCCTCATCATATTATAGTAGTGAAACAAAGCTTGGATTTTTGAGACCAAGCCCTTTAGCCTGTGAAACCCTACAGCAAATATTCAACCTTTCACTTCTTTTTTTCCACCCATATTTTTAGTATTGGCATTGACAGAGCTGTAACACCCCCATCTGAACTGACAGTTATCTGTACTTGATAGCAAAAACAGAGGCAGAGGGGAAAAAACATCAAGGCTTTGAATTCTAACGTATTAGGTAAGAGTTTCATTTTGACAAATTCTCTTCTTGTTTGCTTCAGCTGTTGAATGTCTCACACTTCCCTGGTTTACCAGACATGATCTCAGCAAAGGCCTTGAGTGGGAACAGCAAGTCCTCTCATACAGACAAACCCAGTTTCTCTATCTGTAACTTTTGCTGAGTGTTATGGCCATGATTTATGTGATGGTACTGAGTTGGACTTTGATAATTTGGACAGCTTGGAGCAGGCCTTTATTTCTCTATAGGTAGTATTTTTCTACAGGCTAAAGGGAGAGCATGCCTGCTGCCTTTAAAGGACTTGTACCACTTCCTTGGTTGCCTGATGTAGAGATCCCCAGAATCATTTTGCCTGTGCTTAAACCCAGCTCTTGTTAACTGGTTTGTGAATCGTGAATCCCCTTAACCTCTAAGTTTACCATGTGGCTTGCTTAACAAAGGTTCAGCCACTTCACAGCTGAGCTGATAAACTACTCACAGACATCAGGACGCCTGAACTGCTGAACTACTCACAGGCTTCAGGGCACAGGTTCATCTGTTTTAACAAGTCAAGTCCTCCCTGCCTGAGGGGGGAGAGCTGTTTTGGCAATGGGCAATGCATTCCTTAAAGCAGTGGTGGAACACTTGCCAAGTGCAGATCAGTCAGACTGCCGGGTCTGTTCTTAATGACTGCTCCAAAAGAGATTATCATTTGGGCTAAGGTGAGTGTAAACAGGGGTATGACATGATCAGTGTCCTGGGCACCTGCCCTGGGACGAAAAAGCCTCAGTTCTGCTAATAATTCATTGCAAACATATCTCGTGGGTTCTTTTTGTTTAGTTGTGGGTTGTTTGGGTTTTTTTTGTTTGCTTTTTTGCCCTTTTTTTAAAGAATAAAAGATCTATTAATATGAAATGCAGAAGTGATTTAAAAATATGATCTTGATCTGTTTTGAAGCTTTAACCACTACAAATGCCTAATACAGAAGTAAAATGGGTGGGAAGGGAAGTGAGATAAGTAAGAAAAGAATCAGTCATATAGGTGATGCCAAACCAGTTCTTGTGGTCAAACTCTATTATGTCAGGTGCAGTCTGTACCTATAGGATGGGTTTGAAGGCTGAGCCTGTTCAGCTGAGGATCCAGACCATTTTCAGGCATTGTAAAACACATAAAAGCACACAATGAAAGTGCTCTCCATCTCTCCAGGGAAAGTCAGTGTGCAGCCAACTGAAGGGCTACTGAAATGTACCTGATCCTCTTTCATTTCTCCCACTTACGCTGAAAATAAACATTAGAGAATATAGTTCTAATCTGTTCCTTTTCATTTATGCTTCAAAATAAACAGTATTTTGAAGTCTGTGGTTCATTTATGCTGGGATATGGCCTTTGCTGCAGTGTTTGCAGCAATGTACACCTGTGCTTTGTTCCATCATCAGTGTTCAGGAGCCAAAACAGAGTTCAGTCACACTGCATGCAATGGACAGGCAATGACTGATGTGGCCAAAGCCTTTGAAATAATCTGCAGAGAGGCCTGAATGAGGCAGTTTGTGTTTTGTGGAAGGATAAATCTTGCTGATGTCTGAGCACTGGGGACAGAAGGAAACATTGAGGTATCACTTTGGGTAAGTAGCTGGAAAGTCAGACCTTGCTCTCTGTGTTAGCGCTGAGACAGTGGAGAATCCTCAACAGCCCCTTATGAGCCCAGAAAAATCAACTTCTATTTTTGAATAGCTGGTTTTGTTCTGTGAGACAGTTTCTGGTGTTTTACTGTATCTCAATTCTTTGCCAGGGATCTGAGGGAAAACAGGGTCCTCCAGGAATTAAAGGCTATGTGGGTGCACCGGTAAGTCATGGCTTTTGGTACATTTTTAATGCTCTGCAAACTTTCTCTACTTTTTCAGTGTGTCCCTCAGAGCTGTGTTTTTCTTTATCATTATTATTATGCAATACAGTTGATGTCTGATCACTTACCTGTGCTATGTCCAATAGAGACATTTTCTGGACTTCATTTTCTTCTGATTTCTTTAAATAACAGACCTGTAGACAGCAGAGAGATGTCAGTAGAAATGATTTGATTATTGAGGTAACAGCCAGTGGTCTTATGATGCTTCCACTGTGTTGATGCACCATTTACCTGGTGCTTAGAAACTTCATCATAACGCCGAAAAAAACCCCAATCCTCATCTCTCGGCAAGTTTCCAATCATATTTCAAAACTGTCAGGGAATAGCCTTTAGGCTCAGAGTCAAATCTGCTTGAACAAACAGTCAGCAAAACCAAAATAAATCAAGTTCTATCAAGTTAACATCTCTGTCTTTTGGTCTCACCTTGGCAATTATGGAGGCAGCCTTTAAGCTGGGGTTGTAAAGGCTGATTGGGTTTTCTGGGATTTAAGGACCTGACTCCATCAGGGCAACCCCTGGTATCAGTGTGGGCTGGAGGATGCAGAGATGAGAGCAGACATGAGGGTAAGACTTGGGGGTGTTGGTTGATGAGAAGCTCAACATGACCTCTGAGTGTTCACTGGCAGCCCAGAAACCATCCATGCTGGACTGTATCTCGGCAGAGTGAGCAGCAGGTTGAGAGAGGGGATCCTGCCCCTTTATTGCACTCTTGTGAGACCCTCTCCTGCGGTTCTGATCCAGCTCTGGGGCAACAACATATGGAGGACAGAGGCCTGTTAAAGCAGGTCTGGAGGAGGCCATGGGGGTGCTGAGAGGGTCGGAGCAGCTCTGCTCTGGAGCCAGGCTGAAGGGAGCTGGGCTGGTTCAGCCTGAGAAAGAGAAGTCTCCTTAAGGGGAGACCTTAGAGCAGCTCCCAGCACCTGAAGGGACTACAAGAAAGCTAGAAAGTAGCTTTCTACAAGGGCATGTGGTGACAGGACAAGGGATAATGGCTTCAAACTGACAGAGGGTAGATTTTAGGTTAGATACTAAGGATAAATTCTTCACTTTGAGGGTGGTGAGACACTGGAACAGGTTGCCCAGACAGGTGGCAGATGCTTCATTCTTAGCAGTTTTCAAGGCCAAGGTCAACAGAGCTTAAACAGCCTGATCTAGTTGAAGACATCCTTGCTTAATGCAGGGGATTGGAGTAGATGACCTTCGAAAGTCTCTTGCAACCCAAACTATTCTATGATGCACACCAGTGCCTGTAGTGGCGTACCAGATGTGCTCATATACTGTACCAGCCAAGGACTTGCTCAACAATTCACTACAAAGGAGTCAAATATATTTAAAAGAGCTTGAGCCCTTTTGTGTTTTCCCATGTCTTTTTGTATGCCATTTCCCTGTATGGTCTAAGGCTGAATTTGTATTAAGCTTGGAGATGCTGAAATGAATATGGGGGTGGCATTACCTGGCAATGTGATAGATCTCTTTCAATATTAATGAGATACATGGAAAAAGTTATGATAACATTTCCTTCCTGCTCCTTGAGTCACCTATATGTGTGAGAAGCAAAGCACTCATGTGGTACACCATTACTGAGGGTCCTATCCGTTTCTACCATAAGACTGACATTTGGCTTGGACTGCTGGTGGGGAGAAGGCAGTAATCATCTACTCAGTCTACACATGGGCCCCATGTGTAGTTATTAATGTATTAAAAGAGTCATATTTTTAAACCTCCTGACATTTACTCTTTGGAAATGGTGGCGTTATTTCTTTGCAGTGTGGGAAACTGCAGTCTCACTTTGGGTTGTTGGGGATGGACAGTGCTGTACAGAGTTTTCTCACAACCATAGCCTGAGATCTGAATATCTTATTTATGTAAATCATCCAGGCAGGCAAATAAACCCAGACATGTGGCTCTCATTACCTTGGAGGCAAACCTTTTCTATAGCATAAAACAAATGGAAGTTTAAATACAAATGTATTATTAAAACCAGAACGATTTTCAGATTTGGCAGTTTGAGAGGCCACTACTGACTGAGCATATTCATCTGTCTATAGCTATTACTTATTTGTTCAGTTGCTACAATAAAGGTAAAATACAGGGTGTTTGCTGTGCCAAGGGAAGGTGAAATGTGTTCCTGCCCATCGAGTCCATTGCCTGTGTTAGTATCGCTATCTTTTATCAAACTAAGCCCCAGCAATGGTCCTGGTGTACCTGGGAGGAGATGAATTTTGCAGTCCAGATGAACACTGGTATCAGGTTCACAGTGCAAAAATGTGCTTGGGCCTCCAGGACAGGGATTATCTAGCATTTGCCAGGTTCCTGCTGCATCAAAAACCACCAGGAATGGGCATTCTTGCTTGTTCAGACAACAGGTTTTTCCATTAGCATTGTCCTCTACCAAAGTCCTCCTTGTTTACGAGCAACATGAAAAATGCAGAGCATTGGTTGTGTTCCAGACCATCTGCAGCTGTGGTGTGCTCCCTGTCCCTTCACACTGTGTTGGCAAGAATTTCTTATGTCTGCAGGCAATCTAATATTACAGAATGTTCTTGGGCCCACAGGTCATCCCTGCTCTAAGTCTGCTTAGACCATGCCTGGGGCCAAAATGGGAAATGCCCGAGGTCCACCTCAATAGACTGCAAAGGCAAGAACAGCTATTTGGTGACTGATTAGAGCAGATAACTATGCCTCTACTTGGATTGACCTTTATAATGTCTTTTTTTATTATTATTAATTCTTAGGGTCTACAAGGAGAAAGAGGAGAAAAGGGAACACGAGGAGACAAGGTATTCCTGATGCATGCTAGAAGAAACGGGGCTGCTTTTTGCTTGGACCATTTGGTGGGGTGGGCTGCCAGGCCCTCAGCTTTGGAGGGTGATGAATGTTGAAATTTACCCTCTGCACTTCCCTTCCAGCTGCTGTATGGGAATGACATTCCGTGGGAATGTGGGAGGGCTTTATGGATAGAAATCTGAGCACACATTTAGGGACTTCTTGCCAGTGCATAGCCAGGGATGGAAGGGAGAGAAAAGGAGTGAAGGTATGCCACTGGTGGAATATAGTGTGGTGTCCGCATTGTGTGTACCACCTAAAGTTGTGAATGACCACTGACTAATGACCATGACTGCATTCAGCACATCGTCATCTCACTGCAGATGTTCCTGTCATCCTTCCTATGTTTCTGCCTTTTCCCGTCACAGTAAGCTCAGTAGCTTTAAGTACCAGGCAGTTCTCATGTTAAAGGCTTCATTCAGCTGGAACTGTTTCCCAGTTTCTCCTGTCTGGGAATAGCTGTTTTACAGAACAAGGGGAGAGATTTGAGCAGCTTTCATGGTTCAAGAGACCTAGAGCCTGTTATACCTGGAATAAACATTTCAAAGAAGAGCTGGGCAAGCACAAAGTCTTTATTGTTTCAGTTTGATTACTGTGTTCAGAGAGACCTCAGGTGCTGCAGACCTGCCAGGCAGTGCTTAATGCTCCCAGCAGTTCCATCAAAAATGTGTTTTCCTGTGCCTGTGCTCAGAAAGCAGCTGGACTTGGGGAATGATCAAACTCTGTTGGACCCATGTTGCCCCTTTACTCCTACAGGCAAACCAGGCATGTTTCTTGCCAGCTCTGTTTTCCAGCCCTGAGCAATGTCCTGTCTTGCTTATGCCTTAAGCTCGTTCTGAGACAGAAATACCTCAGTGCTGGTCTGGTAGCTTTGCCTGTGTTGAAGCTGTCTTTATGTCTGGCTATATGTGTCTGTGCAAAAGAGAGAGTTGTTAGCTTGTTAGCATGGCCTTATTTCTTACTCTTCTGGAGAAGAAACTCAGAGATTTACACCAAGCTTTTGTCTACTGGGAAAAATGATCAATAGACCCTTAGGGTGAGATATTGTGTTTTCCTTTAGCATGTGTCAAGATGTCAGTTCCCTGTGTTCATTTTGCTATTTACGATGAATTAACCATGATCATGCTTTGCATTCTCAATCCTCTCTGCTGCAGCTAGAGCAAAAGGCTGGATCACAGTTTATCTTCCTCATGCTTTTTGCCTCAGACCTTTGCAGGCCTGGCTCAGTGTGTTGTGTCTAGCTACTGCTTTTCCAGAGGCAAGGTTGTCTAATCTGCTGGAATATTTGGCTCCTGGAAGATAATCCATCTTTCTGACATCACTGTGATGAGAGAGGAAGCTGGATGTGTGTGTGGGCGGCAGCTGACTAAGCTAGAGGAAGATTAAAGTGGGGAAGAAATGAATTAGGGTTTGTTTCATTAAAAAGATATGCACAATTAGAGCTCCCTTTATTTTCTTTTTCCTGGAGCAGCCAGATCTCTGCTACAACAATTGCACTTTGATTTTTTCCCAGCTTTAATGATGGTCTCAGAGCACGCGCAACCATTGCTTTAACTTCTACCAGCCAGTACTACTGTGAAAGCAGTGGGTGTAAATTCAGCAGGCCAAATATTTCCTTGTCTGCTCCTCAGTCTGTAACTTGAATACTGACACCTACACAACCTGTGTTTCTTTGTGCTTGAGTGGAAGAGTGTTTATTATATCGGATGAGAGCGCTGGCCCATGGGCTGTGTATTAGTATGTCAAGTCTGCACCCTCGTATCAAAAAAAAGGTTTAATATCCTATAATATATCTTGCTGCTGAGTTCTAATATGTCCTGGGAACTTAGATATAAATATTGAGGCTTTATAGCTTCGCAAATCCAGTAATACCAGTTAAACCTGCTCTTTAAAGGAGCCACTGCACAATATGAGTGATATCCCCTGTCCCTTTGCATGCAGCAGACTCCAGGACAGAGATAAGCATGATGCACTTGGCTGCCAAGATAAACCATATATCTGTGTGATACTTGGCATGTTAATTAAGGCACGTACAGCAGTTGAGCTTGTCATGGGGCATTGCTTTTGCTGCATAAACATGTGTCTATCCTGTGAATCCTTGAATTATAGAAGAGCTCATGTAAGGAGACAGCGGGGCTGGCAGGTCCCTCTCTGCAGTGGGGTTGCTCTCCATCATTTGTTCCCAGGAACCTTCAGACTGTTGGGGAATTGTTTTTCTGACAGACCATTGCACTTTCTGTTGGAGGTCAGAAAACGGTGTTAAAGTTTCTGTGGAATTGGGATTTTCACTGGTTGCTTGTTGATTAAAAACAGAAAAAAGCTGTAGAGCACAGGAAAATAAAATGGGGTCTTAAAATGAAAATTGAAGATTAAAACTTTTATTGTGTTTAATGTTTTGTTGATTTCTTAAAAAAATACAAGAAAATCCAATCCCTCCAAAACCCACCCCCCTAAACTTTCTCTATGCTCTTTTTAAAATAATTGAGAAAATAATAATAAAAAATATTTATAATGAAGCTTTTTCTGAAGAAAAAGTTGAAATCAGAGTCAATTGGAGTGTTTTCAAACAGCTTTATTGTATGCATTGGTATCAATAACATATTTGCCTTTCCCTGCTCCTATTACTAACACTAAGAACATTGACACTCTTCTGTTTTGGCAGCTAAAACAGCATGTGTGAAATACTCCTTTCTGCAGCGTGTTGATGTTAAAATTCCTCCTGGGAATACACTTCACATTTTGTCAGCAATCTACCAGACTGTTGCTTACTGAAAGTCAGGATACTCATGGTTCAGTCAGTGCAAAGGAAACCATTAATGGGAAACTATCACTCCAAAAGCAAGTAGATCCGGATGTCTGACGCTGGTTTTCAGCTGCTTTCTGTAGCATATGGGTCCCACTCATATCATTCTTTAAAATAACATTTACGTTACTATGCTGATAGACTTTCTAAAGGGGGAAAAAGAAAGAAATTGATTTGCGAAACCATTTCTAATTTGCTGATCAATGTAGTTTTCAAAAGGAGCTAATTAAATCTAGTGCTGTAAGTGTGGGTTTGCAGACAATAACAGAAGTCTACCGCAGATCCTGTGGGATATTGATCAGAATTGAGATGACTGAGGCATTTCTAAAAGTAAAGTTAATACTTTGCAGTCACTGTTAATATTTGTAGCATTTGTTTTACATGCACATTTATGTTAATAGTGACACTGTATTTGACAATTTATATTCAACCGTGTGTGCAGGATACAAGCAAAATCAATGTTTCATCTTGCAGAGGTTTAAGCCTTTTGCAGAGTAAGAGAAAGTCCCTATTTCAAATAGTTTTAACCTAAAGTGTCTGGAGTGGATAGAGGTCAGAACCAGTAAGAGGGAAGTGAAGTTCAGCAGGGGTATGTTATTGATCTAGTCATTTTATTGATCTGGATTATAAAGTATGGAAGCTTGAATGTGGAACAGCAGGATGCTTCATATTTGTGGGAGAATTGTGCACTGCTACAGATTAGGAACAACTTATTAAGGAGCTGTCCTGAGGAAGATGGATTGGAGGAAACATTATCCTGGTATTTAAGTAGAAGAATGCTCTATAAAGCATGAAATAACTGCTCAAAGTCAGCCTCAGCTGTGTCCAGTTCCGGGCACCTAGCTACAGTGGAAAGGTGTGGGAAAGGTGGGCAGTGCACAAATGGGAGCAGTAAACGTGATCAGAGGACTTAAAAAATATGCCCATGAAGAAAAGTTGAAAGCACTTAGGCTGTTTAGACTGAAAAGGTTTGAAGGGAGAGTTTTGTAAGACTTCAAATACATAAAAGGCCTTTGTAAAAATGAAGGGAACAGTCTGCTCTCTGTGGGGGGTTAGGGAATGACATACTAGCCTGAAACTGTAGCAAGTGAAAGTCAGGTTTAGTTATATGGGGGAAAAAAACATATCTTCAGGTATTGAAAATTTAGTGGTGAAATAAATTTCCTGTGTGCTTTGTGGGCTGTCCAACTCTGGAGATGTACAGGAACAGACTAATTGTCCCCCAAGGTTACAGAAGGCAAAGGTGAAAAAGAATGGTTTTTCTTAACTGGGTAAAAATGAGCTGTTACTGGATGGTGGATTCATTATTTTTGCAAGAGCTGATGCTCTCCTGGTGCTGCTCTTTGTCCAGCTTGCATGAACCCACCTCAGCACACAGGGGAAGGACGGTGATATGGAAAGCTATAGCACATAACACCTGGTTGCCGCAACTCTTCGTAGTTCAGATGTGGGGACTGAAGTCATTTTCTCAATTGGGCTGGCTTGAATTTCTCTCCTTATTCCTTACTCCTGGAGTGGATAATGCAGACGTCTCTTGCAGAATGGTGACTTTCACAACACTGATTTGAGTTACAGAGGTTCTTTGCATTCTTTTCCCAGGGAGAACGAGGCCTAGATGGGTTCCCTGGAAAGCCAGGTCTGGAGGGAAAACAGGTACGTGGCAAACGCTTAACAACTGGGGGCTTTTCTTTGGAACGAGTGGAAGTTGATGCTAAAACTGGGATTTATCCTGGGTGGCTGCTGAGTTAAGGCAGGACCCTGTACTCTTTATTCTATGGATCTTTGTTAGCACAGGTTTTTTGTTTGCTTTTAAATTGTAACGCAATATACGCTTCAAGGAAACACCAGTCCTTCAAACATGTTAGTTTGGATGTCTTTTTGAATTTTCATTCAAAGCATAAGGAAGAACGTATAAAATTCAGTTATTTAAGCCTGATTTTTATAAACTTTTTTTCCTTTCTGCAACATGAAAGGGGGACAACTGGATTTAATCTGTTTGGTTTGTTTTCAATAAGAAAGGATTGAAAGTATTTACATCTTTAAGACAAGTTGAAACCAGGAGATAGTTTGAGAGATCAATACATTTCTGCTGATTAAGCAGATAGTTTTAGGCAAAGCATTATCTGCAGATCCCACAAGATTGTTTTCATTACTCAGGTTATGATACTTAATGAAAGGCATCATTTACTCAAAAGAATCTTCTGGTTCAAATACCAAAGGACAGAGTAAACAGCAGAGGCTAAAAAGTTATTTGCCATAAGCCATGCAGTTAATTGTTGATGCCTTTGAGCCTGAAGCCTTCAGGTTTCTGGTTCTGCACCCTATTCCTCGTGCCTATGCTGTTTCCCTATCTGGAAAGGGTCATTTGGAGGCACATTTTTTGCAATTGAAGAGGTGGAAGAAGTGCATGTTGAATCCTCAGTATAGGATATGTTTGTGTACTTTGTCTTCAGGTGATTGATCCTGCAAAGCAGCTGCTGAGGACTGATCTGAATGTGCTTTACAACTCTGTGCTGTTTGAGTCTCTTGTTCTTTTAGCAGCTGGAGTTTCAAGATGATTCTGTTGGGGAGTATTTTTGTTTCCATATCAGATACCTCTTTAGTATTTAGATGGCAAGGTATAGTGTCATTAGCAGTCTTAATGTTTGTTAAATCTGCATCTTCCTCTCTGTGATAGACATTTTTGCACTAAATGCTCTGCTTCTCCATGGGGGATTTGACAGCTAATCATCACTTTCTCTCTGCTTTGTTCCTCAGTTGCAGTTTATTCTATACGGGAAGATATTTGCCTAGTTAGTGTTTATCACAGTCTTTATAAGATGGAAATATTTTCTGGTGCTAGATGCACTGGAGTCACAATGAATTATGTTCACTGTGCCCATCATGCTGTTTATTGCACTGATTTCTACTTGCAGTAAATGTAGATGAAGTGAGAAATTGCAGAGGGGTGTGAAGGTAGATGCTGATAGTTTATTACTTCTAAGGAGCAATTTCTCCAAGTGGCATCCTATTTCAGAAATTGGTTTCTCCTGAATCTTTTTTTTTTTTTTCCTTTTTCTTGTCTAGACACCTAACAGTGAGCAAATCTGCATGCCTAAATTTTATTGAGTATGTTGTGTTTGACGCTGATGTATTCCCTGAACTGCAATCCTCCTGAACTGACTGAAATTGGATTGCTGTTATCGTGGCTGCTGGGGCATCTCCATCCTTATTCCCTTTCTTGTCTATGCAGCAATGCCAAAGGAGCCTTATGTGTTGTGTTAGCTCCTATGCTAGTGCAATGGAACATAGCTGTGCTGTTGACAGCCAAACATGCAGCCTTATTTTTCTCCTGCATTTTAACCGAATGGCAACTGATGACCTGTATTATGTAAAACAAACATTATTCTCTCAATTTTACCTGGTTTAGGGCCCTGCTGGCAGCCCCGGCCCTCCAGGTGTCAGTGGAACCAAAGGAGAAAAGGTGAGTTGGGATGGGATGAAGAAGAGGGGTTTGGACACACTTTTGCTAATTGCCCCTTGTCCTCCTGTACCAGAAATATCAGGGATGTTGGCCTAATATTTGTCTCATTCATATATAACTGAAGCTTATATTAATTTAAATGTTCACATCATGTTTCTGATGTTGCTTCAGTGTGAAATTGGTACAAGTGCATGTCAAATCATTTCTGGTCATAGTACCTCTCTGCTCTTACTTTAACTTTCGTAGTAGTGTTAGAAGGAAGTAGTTTGGCTCAGGAAATCTTCCTCACCTGAGAAAAGTGAGTGGAAAAGTTAACAAGTTTGTGTGTAGATGCCATTTCTTTTTTGACTCAGGAAGTGTAGAATCAACTCAGAAAGACCCAATTAAATGAGCCCAGCAATCTTACCAGCAAAATAATTATTCATAGCTCTCAGCAGCAATTCTGACCTCATTATTTTATGGTGTTGTTAGAGTCTCCAGGAAAGCCTTATGTTTTCCTCTGCTGGAGGTGACATTGTGGTTTTGGTATTTCCTACCTATTTTTTGGCATGAATGGAAAGGCATTCCCGCTTCATAGAATCATGCGATTATATGATCATTGGGGTTGAAAGGAACCTTAAAGATCATCTAGTTATGACCCCCCCTGCCATGGGAGGGGACATCTTCCACTAGACCAGGTTGCTCAAAGCTCCATCCAGTCTTGATTTCATAACACTTCATCTCCATCTCTAAAGTGGCTGCATTTGGTACTTTCAGAAGGTTTTGAGCTCCTTGCTCCATTACTTCCACTGCAGCTGATGTGTGTCTTCACAGTCTGATGTGTATCAGCTTCTGGCACAGCATGGACCTTCTTTAGAATAAATAACAACTAGTAATTAAACTTGCTTCAAGAGGAAAGAGCATGAAAGATATGCTAGGTCATTCAGAGACCTACCTGAGTAATGAATAAATAGAGCATGAAAGGAAGCTCTATGATGACTTTTGTATTAGTTTGTACCTAATGTAAAGAATATACCTTATAGATGCTTAGTCTTGCAGCATTATAAATGATGGACTCTGCTGGAATAAAATGAGCTGGAACAAATTGATAATCTGGATAGCAATAAATCATGTAAAGAAGGTGCAGCACCTCAGTGTCCTGCGAACACTTATAATGTGATTCTGCTCTATAAAATGACTTAAGGTAAAATGGTACCGTTTTTACCTTACTTTCTTTTTGCAAAGACATTTTGGTCATTAGCAAACAAAAGCATTTTGTTCCCTAAATATCCATCCTGCAGTCTGTTAGGGATGTGGGCATCAATCAGGTTTATTTGTGTGGTATGTGTAGACCAATTATAAGACTTTTGAAGCTTGAATTTAATATTATAGTACATCCAGTGCATCAGTCATGTTAAGTCACTAAAATCAATGTATAACATCACAATAATAGAGAACACAATAAGTTTCTGCATGTATTTATCTGCAGGGCAGAGAAAACAGAGTTAATTGAGGTTGCATGTTCATTTATATTAATTACAAAATGGTATTGGAAATAAAAACATATGACAGCAGTTGGAAAATACACTCAGAGGTTTGCTTTTGTTTTGTGTTATGCTATGTATTGTGCTATGTTGTGTGCTGTGTTATTTTTCTTCCTTTCTTTCATGTTTCCCTGCAGGGTGAACCAGGACCTCCAGGATTGCCTGGCTCTTTAGTAAGAATGTATTTCTTGGCTTTTAGCTTTCTCAAACATTGAGGGCATTATTGTGTTAGAAGAGAAGGTAGAAGTTGGGGGGGGGGGGAATATTTATTAAATGATAGATATTAATGGGTTTTTTCTTTCAAAAAACATGAAGTTTAAGACAGTGAAGATCTTTGAAGAAGGCAAGTGGTGGGTTCCAACAAGGAGAGGCAATGCCACAACTTTGGGATATTTTGAAATGTAAAGATCAGGACTTGAAGAGGCAATGAAAGTATTGCTCAAGTGCATCAGGGAAAACAGTATGTGTGGTTTCCAGGACAGTTGTTGAGTTGATGCCTAATGGACTTTGGAAAATAGAGGCTGTGAAAGTTATAAAAGAGGTAATTTCTGAGGGGGGGGGGGAATTATTATCTTCCCTTGGTTTATGTCTTAAAAAGTTCTGGTGGAATATGAGACAGGTAGGACCTGATGTGCTGAAATCAGGAGAGCAGAGATAAGGATAAAAAAGAAAACAGAGAAAATAAAAGAGGGGAATTGATTTACATGGCTTTTTACATCCCTCTGCCTTCAGTAATTCTTTCCCTGATGCCAGAGGCATCACTAGCAGAGACCTAAGGATGTCCAGAGGTTAGTGTTTCCTGTATGAAGATGTCATGTCCAAGTGAATGGAGAAAGAAGTTTTACCACAAAGTATGCCGAGGAGAGGTGTAGGACTGAGTTCTACAGTGACTGGTAACAAACCAATTTGGGAATATCCATTTTACCTTCCAAAAATATTAGGATTAAAATTAGGAAAGAGCATCCGTAGACTACTGGTAGAAAGCATTAAAGAGATGATGATAGCAGCAACATTACCTGTAGCACTGTGCCTAAGAAGGGCTGGGTGCTAAAGACAAGAATGAGAAGCTCCCTGGTAATCATGAGAAAGGCAGCAGGTAATTTCCTTGCCCAGAATGTGGTAGAAAGCAAAGGAGAGAGAAGGAGAGAGCTCTGAAAAAATACCCTGTTTGCGTAAGAGCCTTTTACTGCTCAGCTTAAATGTGAGATTGGTGATGTGAGAGTAGTTACCAAGAGGCTATGAAAGATATGTATAAAACTTGAAAATGAGCTTAAAGTTCCAGGGGGTAGGTGGAGAACAGCCTGAGCATGCACCATATCCAAATTCAGCCTGGTGTTTACGTGATGTCTTCTGCAGTCAATGAATCTTTGTGATTTAAACCAAGAATTTACTAACTTATACTGATGAAATATTGAATTAAGTTCGTACTGCTTAGGCAGCCACACAAATCACTGCATAGTAACTGAGTGAGCAAATCTTGTGTTGGTCCAAGCTGTTTAAATGGAAAGCAGCCTGAAGAAGGATTTGAGGAGCTGCAGCAGTTAGTGTGCATCTCAGGGGGATGGTGTGGGAATAAAAACACACTGTGGGGAACCATCATACCTCTGGCACCTTCTGTGTTGTCTTTCCTCTTTTTATTCTTTATGACTCTGCATTTCTATTACAGGTACGTACTGAAGGCCTAAAAGGAGAGCAAGTAAGAGAGATTCAATATCTATTCTTTCATTGCGAGGATACTTGTATGTAGCTCAATTGCCTGTTAGATTAGATTTTGCTTTATAATAGTACTTCTAACTTAAAATAGAAAAGAAGCATTGTCAGGACATCAGGAAAGAAGTTTTCCTATTTACAATGGAGAAAATAAACAGCAAATGTCCTTATCAAATATGTTGAATCTAACATGACTGAGAAGCAAGAATTTGAGAGTCAGCTACACAATTCTTGAGGTCTAGGGAAGTGTTAATTCTAAAGTCAAACTGTATTTGAATTTTATATGAGTTTGCCTCTGAACCTGGGCACTCAAACAGGGGCAAGGCACCTGTTGCTTCAATCTGTTACTCCTACATATAAACAAAATATATTTACACTTTGATTTTGTGTTGATAGGCATATAATTTGTATTTAACTGTTATTTACTATAATGACATGTATCATAAAAATGATACCTTAAAGCACCTCACAGCTGTGCTGGCTCAGCAGAAATGCCTGTGGATAGTGGTTTTGCAGGAATTGCTTTTCCCCAGCAGCAAACCTCAACCCACAGTGTTTTATTGGAATACCCAGGATAACCCCGAGTCTTTGGTTGAGTTACTACCTCTGAAAAACAAAAAGCCAGTTATGGATAAATGCCTGCAGAGTGTGGGTGGTTCAGTCTGTGCAGTCTAATAAGTCCTGATAATTTAAGTAGCTGAAGGAGTAAGGAGAAAACCAGCTGGTCTCTGCTCTGGTTCTTAGGACCTATGAGGAAAAGGGTGGTATAGGTCTTGCATGACGGCCAACATGACTAATGTGCCCATATAATTTTTCACACAGATATATTAATGCTATTAAAAAAAAAAAAAAAACATTTCTGTAGGGAATGCCTGGGCCACGAGGACCACAAGGCCAACCTGGACTTCCTGGACCTCCAGTAAGTAGTTTCTCTCACTACTTGCGATTCCCAGAAACTGGAATTCAGTCTGGTGTCGAGGCATACTTGAAAATCCTATACATTATTCAGGCACTAAGACCAAAACAGTGTCCTAGCCTCCTCTTCTGTTCACTGTTTTGAGAAGGTCTCCTGCTGTGGATGACCACTCTGAACATATGGAGGTGGTACCCAGGACATCATTCTATGGTGTGGGCAGACTTTGCCTCGAGGCTGTTGTTATGCAGACCCTGATTGTTTTTCTGGCTTCCTGAAGAGCTATACAGTCATTCAGCACACCCCGGACAAGCACTAACTGCTAAGTTGTAAGCTGTCGTGTAATGAAGGTCAGAGAATGTTTGCTCTTAAAAGGGGTTGGATTTCTGTCACAAGGTCCTGGCTAAAATATTTTGTGGATGAAACAAGAATTGAGTATTTGCATTTATGCTTCAGCATACATTTTGCAACAATTTAGACATGTCAACATTCTTACTTTTGACTTAATTGTAGCTCGTTCTAGTTATACTCTATAACCCAGCTCTGCAGGGTACCTCAGTTCAGATTGCCACTGCAGCTCCATTTGCAAAGACTCTGTATTTCCTCATTTTGACAAGTTTGCTGTGTTTCGCTATTGATTTTGTAAAATTGATGGCATTGTGAATATGTGTTACTTAGGCAAAACTGGGTTTAATTCTGTTATTTATCTGGTTTTAATTGTGTAATTTAAATACAGTTGTGTGCTTTGTGTTTAATCAGGGCATTGCCACTTTTCTCTATCCTGTTTTCTTATTCTTTTCTGCTCACAGGACAGCGTAATTATCAGGTGAGAGCTGTCTATGTAGCCATACAGTAATGGTAGCACAAGCCAGCTGGGAAATGGTTATATTGTACATTAGTTTTTCTTAACACGTCTAACTTTCTAAAACTTTCTGCTTTCAAAGGGTGAGCCTGGTCTGGAAGGCAAGCCTGGAATCCCTGGGGTACCAGGTCTAAGGGTGAGTTACTCTTTTGATTTATTATAAGTCTCAAAAAGCAGGGGACAGCTTTGTTCAATGAGTTTTGATAATTTGACCCACTTTATATACACTATTCTATTCACTTAAGGATCCTGCAGGCCCAGATCCTTTCTTCAGTTCCTTTTTTATGGACCAGCAACTGTTGGTACCTCTTGGAGTCCTCATATTGGGTGCAGTGCTCTATGGGACCCTATGGCAGTTTATTTCTTGTCATTCATTCTCCTGTCTTTATATCTGCTCCTTTCTGCCAAGGGGATTCTCAGTATGACTCTGAGCATGTAGAGCCACTTGTAATCTGAAGAGATAGGAAGTTCAGAGTCCTGTTGTTCTGGAAGTCAGATAATTGCAAAGATACTTGCAATGCTTATTATTTTCTGTCCTGTTTGGTCTGTACTAAAACAGGACCCATATATGCAGTGCATTCCCCACCAGGACCTTAGATAGATTCCTCTTGTTAAAAAATGTTGGATTTTCTCTGACTCAGAATGATGCCTTGAAATATTCAAGTATTGATAAAAAGTAAATTTCATAGCGGGCCTGATATTGTAACATGCATGCTCTGAACCTGCCTTTCCTTACTTCAGCCCATTTGTATGAAGAACATCTCACTGGATAATGGATGAGAGTAGAAGAGGGATACTTGTTTAACCTTTGTGGAAGCAGTCACTTCAGTCTCAGTACTGCTATTTGATGGACTACTTGTTAATTAGTCACAGAGACTTGATCATAGCTTTGATCCGTAGAGGAGGTCATGAGGGTTACCTGTACTGCTTTGCATGTTAGTCAGCACCAGTGCTTTTAAAAGACAGGGTATGAGAGAGCTGCTTGTGAATGTGGGAAGTCTATGGGCAAAGGACAGTATAAGGAAGAAATATATGCATTGGTAGGTGGCTATCTACAGTCTTTCCATTGGACTGCATGATATTAAATTGAGCTGTAAGACTGGCTTTTAGGAATCTTCTCCTTGGGAAGATGGGGCATGCAGTCTCATGTTAATGCCACAGCAGAAAAAAGGCATTTACTTGTTTTCTTGTGCTTTTCCAGTCTTTAGAAAATATCACCTTACCAAATAAGTGTGCTGTGCTTTCCTTACAAGTTGGTAAGTTCTGGGTTGCCCTGGTTTTAAAGCCTGCTGTGAAACATAGTTTCTTGAATAAGATTAACAGAGCATATTAGCTGGGTAAAGGACAGTGATCCATCAGGATTTGCAAGAGGACACAAAGTGCTCCTGCTAATGATCATTTGATTAGAGATGCCATTTGATCCATACTGTCTTTGAATGTTTCCCTAGACTCTGTTGTGTCTAGCTAGTGAGACTTCTTCTCCTAAGGGCCTTTATTAGTCACTAGGCATCTTAGGTTGCTAGATACATTTTTTTAATTAAAGGCCATTATTCATTGAGTAAATTTGTGAGATGAATGAAAGTCCTGGACTTGAGGGATCTACATGGATAACGTATATGTGGCAGAGAGTACTGAGTGTGTAGATAGTACTGACTCACCATTTGTACTGTTCTTGACAAAGCACAAAAATAAGTCCAGGCATTGATTACCATCTTACATAAATTTGGCTGCAGAAAGAGCCAAAAAAAGCAGTCTCTATACAGGCTTAGAAGTTAAGACAACAAGATCAGGAATCTTCTCTCTTTGAGTCTACTTTTAAATCACTAGATGTGAGGGAAGGGCAGACTCTGAAAGCACAGCTCAGAGCTGTAGAGAACTCTTTTGCACACTCTCAAGCAAGAAAGCTCTCTAGCTGCATAGCATGGTGTTGAGGACATAGATGGGGTCACAGTGCCTCAGTTTCAGTTGTGGCTTCAGTTGTAGCTTGTTGTAATACTTGGCTTGTTGACTGGACATTAAGAATCAGGTCTTCCCAAAAGTGTTGCCAAGCACTGGAACAGACTGCCCAGGGAAGTTGTTGAGCTGCCATCCCTGGAGGTATTTAAAAGACATGTGGGTGTAGTGCTTAGTGGAATGGTTTAGTAGTGAATTTGGTAGTGTTAGTGTTAACAGTTGGACTTGATCAACTTAAGGGTCCTTTCCAGCCTAAATTATTCTAAACCATTATATGGTTTCATTCTAAGACTCTCACATCTTGTCACCTCCTCACCCCTTGTCAGAAAGGGTAAGAGTTTAAGACTCTAGAAGTATGTAGGAAAACCAAACAGCCAGAGCCGCAGTATGAGCATGGGTTTGTTTAACATTGAGCATGTTCTCCAGCATACATTTGGGTCATCTCAAATAGCAGTATCCCACAAAAGTTCCTGCATTACAAATTGATTGTATCTGGAAGACAAAGACCATTCTTGTTTGTGAGAAGTTTAGCTGCATGAGCACAAGCTCCTGTGCTCTTGCACATGGAGCCCTGGCCCACTGTATTTAATATAGGTGGTACCTCACTATGGTAAGGACAGAAAAATCAGATGCAGCTGCAGACAGATTTGGGACCCTTTTTTTGCTGTGTAGAACAGATGAAAATCACAAACCATCTGCTTGCCTGGTCCTTCTGCTGTTTTGTACAGGTGGGTTTTCAAGATAACGATGCTGCAACTTATATCTTGTGGAGGTTTGGTTCTTGAGGTTCTTTATAAATATTCTGACTAATATCTTTAACGTAAAGGACAGGTTTCAGTGCAAAACTGACTTCAGGACCATTTCAAGTAGCATGCTGTTACTGGCTTACAGTATGATTCAACCTCAGTTTTGCATTATGGTCCAAGATATAAATGAAGCCCGCACATGCACAGAGTTCCTGTCCTGACACAGGGATGCAGATTATGACCATTTGTTGAAGTTCTTAGAAGCCTGCAGTGCTCTAGTCAACTGTAATGTAGCTGGCACAAACTACTAATGGACTAAAGATGTGTTAGGAGACATTTCATATGAGAATTCATGTCTCATAACGCAGACTACTGGAAATTAAGGGTCCTGACCTCTGCAAGGGCAGTTGGGTGGTGTTAGAAATATAATGCAGAAACCACCTACACCAGTGTGTAGATTTCATTGAAGATGAGATATTGCGCCAAATACCCCACTGACAGTTTGGCTGACAGGAATAGGGTCACACAGCTTGGAAAGATTATCTAGGAAAGGAAGTATGATGTTCTCTTGGCCCGAAGCTGATGTCCCTGTTATTGCTGAAGAAATAAAAGAATATGTGGGATAGTACAGTTGCAAATAAGCAAGGCGTTATATTTAGATGGTCACCATTTGTGTTATAGTAAAGAGAGTGCCAGTTTAATTTCATGAAAGCATTATCTTTCATTTCAATACATTTGTTGTACTTGCAGAAACTTTTGTTCCATCACCCTTACTTAGACTGCACATTTCTCGGAGCAGTTGCAAAGTCTTCTGCTGATGTGTGGTACAAGTGTGGCTGAATAACCAGTAACTAAGTGAGATCAAGATCTGTCATGGGGGCTTCTGATGGCCTAAGGTTTCTTCTGGCCTTGGCATCACAGTCTGCTTAAGACCATGTTACAGTTTCTTTAAGAATGCTTAAGACTAAGCACCAGTACTGGCTCAGTTTGTTTTTTCTCTTCCTGTCCTTTTTCCTCTATGAAATTGAAGAGAATTGAAGTACTTTGATTCTGCTTCTCAGTTTTTGACATCTGATCTACTGAAATATTAGTTGGAAATACTCCCAACTTGCTTGATAGACACAAAAGCTGCAGATGCATTACATGCTCCTGGAAAGCTTGCAGATCTTCAGGTAATCCAGCCTAAATGCAGGATTCTTCCAAAGGTGCGCTCAATAACTTGTATTTCAAGAATTTGCCTCTTGCTGAAATGATACAAGTTCATTCAATGATTGAAATTTCAGAAGGAAACAAAGAGAAAATATTTATTCTATGTCAGTACTTTCCACGTAGTCATCAGGTAGCAGCTACCCAGATCAGTTTGAGTTTGACGTGCTGTATTAAAGCCTAGTTTGCTAAATTTGCATCATCAACATTTTCCCTTGCTAAAAGAACAATCAGTGCAAACCAAGTAAAAACAGGATCTCATAGCCTAGTGAAAATAGTCTTATGGGAAAAAATTATAGAAAACATCTTTTAAAAGCAGTAACCTTTGATGAATATTCTCAAAGTGTTAAGAATCCAGTGTACTTGAGTCAGGCAGATAAATAATTCAAGTAATTCCCCCTGTTCAAGTTACTTCATGCACAAAACAATTTATGCAAAGCACAGCATGAGAGTTGGGTGTAGAAACAGAGATAACTTAGAACAATTTTACTACAAAACCATTTATTGTGAGCTAATTGTAAAGTGCTGTGTCAGGGTCTGTCAGGTTGAAGGCAAGAGGAAGGAGCACAGCTCCAGGAGTGAGTTCCAAAGAGGTGTCTTCTGCATCTTTAATTCAGCTGTCATGTTGTGGCAGGTTTTCATGTTCATCTGTCCACATCCTCTGAATGTTTATCCCCAAAGTCAGAGTAGCACAAAAAGCATAACAGACCTTTCATGACTCTACAACTGGATTACAAGGCTATGAGGCTGAGTAAATGCTGCCTATTTGTTTCACAATAGGACCTAAAGGATCCTGTTAAAACTGGGGCAGACATAGGTTTGGGGCATGTCCTCCACCCTGGAGGGATGTTAAAGAGCACTTGCCAATGCATTAAGGTGTCACAGGGGAGATAAATTTACCACATTGCTGGAGATCTTCTGAGCTCTTCTTTGTGTGTTTGATGGTGTGACAGAAATGACACAACAATTAGGGTTTGAAGGGCCCTCTGGAGCTCATTACCAACCCCCTGTCAAGGCAGGGCCACCCAGAGCAGGTTACACAGGAAGGTGTCCATGGTGGGCTTTGAATGCCGCCAGAGAGGGAGAACCCCCAGTCCCCAGGGAAACTTGTACCAGTGCTCTGTCACCCTCAGTGTAAAAAAGTTCTTCCTCATGTTGAGCTGAAACTGGTTGTGCTTCAGTTTATGGCTATTGCTACTTGTCGTGTCACTGTGCACCACTGAAAAGAGTCTGGCACCATCCTCTTCATACCCGCCTTTGAGATACTGATCTGCATAGATTAGATCCCCTTTCAGTCTGCTCTTGTCTAGACTAAATAAGCCTAGCTCCCACAGTCTCTCCTCATAAGAGAGATGCTCCAGGGGTTCATGGTGCAGGTTATATCCAGACTGAAGCTAGTTACTAGTGAAGTAAATATATCCATTTCCTATAAAACACACACTTTTAACTGCTATTTTTCAAATTGACGATGAGGGCAAATAACATATTTCATATAGTCAAATAATACACATTTTTACACATTTAGCTCAATCTTACTATAAGTTAACAGCATAATTGCTGGTTTTCTCTGTCATTATTAGGTGATGTGACATTTTGCTGAGCTTTGCTCTCATAGGTATAATTTCTCCCGGCAAGGATTTCTGTACTTTATAGTCAGTCTATATGTTATGGAGCAAAGCTGTTGTAGTTTGATTTTGGCTAACCTCTGAGTGGCCAAAATTTCCTTTTCACAATGAGAAATTATACTCTCAGCCTCTCTGTCAATACAATTTTATGTTGGTTTGGGGTATTTCTCACTGTTTCGAAAAGCACCAAAGTTTCTCAGAATTATACCCAAGGATAGGATGGGCTCCTCTCACATCACTTATTGCTGCTGCAAATTAGTGTGCTCAGCCATCAATATGGAAACAGCACAATTGGTGTATACTTGTCACAGAAGGCAAAGTATGACCTTTCTCTGCCTCCTCAACTTTTGAGATGGGCTTGGAGAGGAGGTGGTGCTGCCACAACCTTCTTCAGGTTCCCCAAGTAATATTTTACAGGTAGGATTTACAGGAAGGACCAAGTTTCCCAAAAGCAGTGGTTCAGCAAACTGCAACCAGATAATGCCCTTAATCTGTAAAGCTGCTAAAGCCACCTCCTTGCTTGGACCTTGTGAACCTCCAAAATAAGGTCTACATGTACTGCTTGAATCTCTTCACTTGCAAGGCTCATTCCCATTTTGTTGGCATGAGCACTAGTGTAAAGCTAAATCCATTTTTCTCTTTCAAAGGGTTATCAGAAGTGTTTAAATTGAGTTCCTGCCTCTAATGCAGTCTCTGAATTAGAGTATAAGGAGATGCACAAACATTGCAAAGGGAGGTACAAAGTGGCTGCTAATTATGCCCAGTGACAAGCAATGTTGGTGGGATGTGAAGGAATCAGTTACTCTGTGTTGTATGCTGGTGTCAGTGTTGTAGCTGCGGAACCAGCCAGCTCCCATGTTGGCAGGAAGCTGTATTCACCTCCCACGTCTGGCCACACATGCCACATCCTGTATGCTCTATTCATAAGCTTATTGATTTAAATGAGTATTTTAACTGTGTCCTTTGCATGGTCACCTTGCAATTGGCAAAATCAGCATCTACAGCCAGAAAATGCATGTTGAATCATGTGGTGGTATGAGTCCTTCAGGTTAAAAATGGTCTCTTTTTGGTTGTGACAAGAAAAGAAGTGATGGATGTTGGAAGAATAGAAGCAGCACTCATGAATAGTGTGTTTACTTGAACATGTTGTGCAGATTTTGATTGGTATTAGTGTCCTGGAAATGACTACAAACTCCAAGGACCTCATAATTGCTTTTGATAGTCTTCTTAAATTCTGGATATGATAACTGCCATTTTTTTGTTATGAGAAAAATAATGAACAGCTCAGATTCTGACACACCAGTTAATGAATCTCTGCCAGGACTGGGAAAAATATAATGTTTTATTTGTGATGTTTTCACTTGAGTCAGCAGGAAGCCGTCATTTATAGGCTTTGTTTCTGGACATAATTCAAGAAAGAAAAAAAAAGGGAAAAATGTATATATATATGGCTCTTTTTCGTCTGCATGATCAATCACATCATCGGTGACATGAAACTTGCTTAATTTTCTAAAAGGAAAATCAGTTTGGATGAGAAGTAGAAATAAGGGGGGTAAAAAAAAAAAAGCACTCTTCTGTCTCTTCGATGCTTTCACGAGTCCTTTTGTACCCTCCAAGTGTATTCTTAACAACCTCAGATGTATTAATGATTCAGTGCCTATTACACATCTATGACTTGCCCCAAGTAGCACAGCAAGTCAGCTGTTGAGAAACAAATCCAACCTCTGCCTTAACTCCAGCACTTCGTGCTTCCTTACTCCATTAGGACATTTCCTTGTGACCTGTTTGAGGTCAAACTCACAGGGAACACGGATCCCTCACATAGGTGAACTTGCTTCAAGAGTTTACGTCATGTTCTGGCTTATCCTTGGAACCAGTGAAACTCTTTGGTGCCTCTGGAGGAGTCTTCTTTTGCTTGCAGAGGATTTAGTGAGCGTTGTCTCTTGGTATTTGAAAGCCCTAGTTAGAAATGCCTCATGGATTCCTGTTTCCTGGCTTAGAGATCGTGAATCTGTTATATTCATCCACGCACCAGAGTTCTTCATTATTTTCTTTTTTAATGCATAAAACAGAGCTATTGTCACAGTCTGGGAGATACAGACCCATCAAAGACAGCTAGAGTTTCGCATCCAAATGGCGTCTGATGCTTTTGGTTCCAGCTTTTGTGTTTTGTGTATCCATATAGTGGCATATTACCAGTTTTGGGGTGAAAGACTTTGGAAAGTCAATAGCAGTCTTTGCTATAGCTTCTAATGTTTCTCCTCTGTTGAACATGCAGGGTAAAAAGGGAGAACCAGGATTCCCAGGAATCAATGGTCTGATCGGCCCTCAGGTAAGTGATGGTTTCTTCATTTTGATATAATATGTGGAAAAACATATTTTGTGGCAAGGTGGCTTGGGAATCACAATGCAACATGCCATGGCATCTTTCCCTTCTCATCTGCACAGTCTCTGAAGTTGGTATTTCTCCTTTAAGAGTCAAACTAATATCCTGTTGTGATTGAGAGAAATCTGCCTGTCTGTCAGCAATTACTTTTGCCTTCTGCAGTTTTCCAGCATCTTGGAACAGGGACATAAGGAGGTGTTTTGTGTGAGACTTCCCCATTGCTTGTGCATAAAGCAGGATCATTCTGGAGGGAAAACAATGATTTGTGTTTTGTAATATTTAGGGAAATGTCTCAGCTAATTGTTGGCTGTGTGAATTGGCAATTGCAGTGATACTCCTGTGCTGCAGTCTTGAGGGAAGAAGCAGTTTAAGACGTATTTGCTATTCAGAAAGCACACTTCTTTGAGCACAAGACTGGTTTTGTGGCTTTGTTACTCACATTGCTACTTGTTATAGAGGGATAGATATTGGCTTATTGAGGAAGGTAGAGACAGCGGCTTAAAGCTAAATGTTTATTCTCCTCTTGAGGAAAGATGTCTTAAGTTAATGAGCCCATAGCTGCTATTTTTCAAAGGGCTTTGGCAAGTTAGTGCTCCAAATTGCACCATCTGTAACATCATAAGGGCAAAATAGTGCTATATATGTTAAGGATTTGGCTCCACCTTGGATGAACGCATTCTACCCTGTGTTATAAGAACACTGACGCTTGCCTCTGACTTGCTCTCTTGCTAACTTTGCAGCTGACCTGAGGCACTTAGTAGGGTCATCCCCTGCAATAAAAAAGTATCTGCAGATATGATTCTTGAGCAGGAAAGATGCAACCTCACTGTAAGATGACCACTCAGGATAAATATGAGTATTTCATTCATTCTCTTTCAATAATAAATTCACAAACTGGGTCTTCGTTTCTGGGATTTTGTTTCAACAATCACTTAAGTTTGGGGCAGGAATAAAGAGCCCTCATTACTACAGCTGTTGGTGATGTGTGGCATCAGACAGTGCACTCCTAGGCAGCAGATGCTGTGGTTTCATGTGTTTCCTCTGTCAAGATTTACCTTTGTAACAAGAAACATGATCTAGAAATGGTTCTCTGGCTGATGTTTCCTAATGAGCTGTTCACATGTCTGAGGAGGATGTCAGAGAGGCAATCCAAAGGGTTGAGACCCTGTGCAGGTTGCGGGCCCTTGTGTCCAGCTGGGAACCTCACCCTGCAAAACACCATTTGATACTGGTTTATATGTTTTTTAAGTCTTTTTAGTTTGGTACAGCCTCTGGTTGACAAGTATTTCACCGGCAGCCTTCAAGAGGAGTGAAGAAAGTATTTCTGACTGCTTTAAAATATCAGCAGCCTTTCAGTACATCGAGGGGGCTACAAGGATGATGGAGAGAGACTTTTCATCAGGGACTGTAGTGATAAAACAAGGGGTGATGGGTTTAAACTTAAACAGAGGAAGTTTAGATTAGATATAAGGAAGAAGTTCTTCCCTGGGAGGGTGGTGAGGTGCTGGAACAGGTTACCCAAAGAAGTGGTGAATGCTTCATCACTGGCAGTGTTCAAGGTCAGGCTGGACAGAGCCTTTGAGGATATGGTCTAGAGTGAGGCATCCCTGGCCATGGCAGGTGGCTGGAACTGGATGGTATTAAGGTACTTTCCAGCCCAAACCATTCTATGATTCTGTGATTATTTTATTTCCCATTGGATAACACTAAAAGGTCTGTCCCCTCCCCTCCCCCAAAGTCTTCTGAACCACTGGGACAGGATTTGCCTTGATTTTGCAGGGAGATTTTTCTCTCTGCATTGTTTCTAAGATCTCTGACACTGCCCCTCAAAATGACATCACTTTTGCTCAGCTCAAGTTCCCTGCAACTTAAAACAAAACAATATATATGCATTTGTTAGTGATTTTATAAACATATCTGAGAAAACTGCTGACACAGCGTTAAGTAATTTTCCTTTCCACACAGGCTAAATAAAGTTAGCAAATTTTATGTTAATTAAAACTACATATAATGCAATGCCATTGAGGGATACTTAAATTGGCTGTTCCTCCAAGCTAACTGTAGGAATGGGAAAATGTTGTTCTTATTCCTGCAGCAGTTCTCAGTTCTGGACATATTACTGCAGATTTCCGTATTTCTGTTGGAGAAAGTGCTTATAACCAGTTTGTAACAAAACTAGTTTTCAGCTTAACAGTGCTTTTTGTGATATTAGGTTTTTTTTTTTTTTTGAACTTCCTTAGCACCTTTTTTTTCCTTAATCAGTCTACGTCCCAAAAATACTCAAGGAGACAAGTGGTTTTGTTATGTTGTAGTTGCCTGGATATTCATCCAGGTCATGTGTGGAAGTCTGTGTTCTTGTGCTTTCTCCATGGTTTTGAGGAACGACATGCTTGAGTTAATCATACATAAACTAGATTAGGACATTGACAAAATAGCCTCCCTTTCCTTTCTTATTTTAAATTTAAGTATACTTTTGTTTTCTGACTTGATTCCCCACATTGATATTTGGATGGGCAAAAAGGAATGGATATAATGGCTGCAGAAGTCACATTGCTGCTGAAAAACACAGAAAAGGCAATCTGAAGTTATTGTTAGGTTTTATCAAGAAAAATAGTTGCTGTCATGCCCGATGCAACTGAGAAGCCACAGAAGGATCAGTCAGGTGAGCAAGAGAACTGTTCTAAGGGCTACACTGGAGCACAGTCAGCAGATCTGTTGGTGAGCCATGGTTAAGATGATCTCAGTCCAACTGTCAAGGGTTATTGACTAGGTTTGGCCACATTTGAGAATGAATGTAAGTGTCAAATCACAAAGCAGCAGGTAGGAGGTAACTTCTCAGTTCCCCCAGAAAGCTTAGGAATGCTTTGTCGCAACAGGGTAGCCGTAGTTTTGCCTCTCTCCTTGCACACACCAACTCAAACTAAATTTTAATCCAAGAAGACTTTAAAATGTTTTCTTTCTCCTTCTAAATTAGCTCTGGTGGTGAACTACTCCATATACTTATTTTCTCCATCTTGTGTAGTAAACACCCCCCAAAAAGAGTACTTTTATTTTCCAGTGACCTTTAGAAGTGGTGCATCTTGCAACATCATTAAGCCATGGAGTAGACACTCTGGGTCTTATTTGTCCTCTGGATATGAATGATTCTCCTGCAGCAAGGATGCAGACATCTGAACTCATAATGTGTATAAGCTGTTATTATTTATTTGTACTATTTCAGTTTCTAGGAGCCTTAATCATGGGCCAAACTTCTATTGCAAGGCTGTTCAAATGCAGACTGAAAAATGAGCATTTCTGTTAAGCTCTTCCAGTTGTAATGGATGGATACCAAGCACAGAAAACAATGAGGCTGTTCATTTCTTCATGGTTGCCCAAGATCTCAGAGTAGTTTGTCTATCTCATCATCTGTTGATAGGAAAAGTTGAGAGAAGGGGCTGAAGGCAGCTGATGACATACCCTTGAAAGTGCTTTTCTAGGCATGAGGGGGAAAAGATCTGCAGTTAGGCAGTGTATGTTGAGTGAGCCATGATGGCTGTGTTCACAGGCTCAGGAGTGGGGAGCTGATGCCCCAGTGCTAACCGAGGGCTCAGGCACTGAGCTGTATCACTGAAACCCCAGGGCTGGGATTCAGCTCCAAAACCAAGCACGTATTGGGTCAAGGATGGAGATGGGATCCAGGTGTCTGAGCTCCTGATTATGAATATCCAGTTAATATCAGCAGTGGAGTCTGAAGCTCTTCCAAAGCAGGATCCTACAAATGGTCCAATGAGCCACACTCTAGATTCCCCATGCTGAGCAGGTATATGCTGTGAGATAGGTACCTATGAGACAGCAAAACAAGTCAGAACTCAGAGATTTAAACAAAAAATGCCATAGCTTGCACTTTCAATATCTCTGGGCTGTTATTGATGTCTGCCTTATGCTAGATAACTTGGTTGTATGACTAAGACCTGCGAGGAAGACCAGTACAAGCTGTACCTTTTATAGTCATGGCTGGCAGTGATTTAATTAGTATAGACTTGTCTGTAGGGTGAGAGCTCAAGTCCTGCTTTTCTTATGTAATTCAGGAAATGAATGATATCCTCTGAAATGCATCCTGTCCTTAACATCCTTTTTGAGATGCAAGTTAATACTGCAAAATGTGAGACAAGGATACATGCCACAGCTGCAAAGCTTAGATTGAATTCAAGCTATGCCAGCGCCGCTTAAAATTGGAGGATATTGCTCAGAGCTATTTTTAATAAGATCTATGCCTTTAACAAAAATAAAACCTTCACCTGTGCACATCACTAATAGCACTGGAAGAGAAAGCCATAAGGGAGGGGCTTTGTTGTTTTTCTCATATGCTGCACTGACTCAGTAAACCAACTGAAAATGAACAAACTGGGAAAGAAATCTTCCACTGTAGACAAAAGAGATCGTGTCCATATCTTACACTAAGTGATGAAGTTAAACAAGTACTGCCTTTCACTGGGAGCAAGAAAATCCTCCTGGAAAGATTGCTATGCACAAATCCAACTTCTTTCAGTACTTTGACATAGCTGGAAAGACAGTTCAGAGAATTTTTGTTGAAAAGCCTCTTTTTTACAATAATGTTGTTGTTCCAACTACAATGCCACCAGGTGAAATAACTGGAGACATCCTCTGCTTATGAATTATGGCACTATCACTAAAGGTGACTATAAAACATGCTTCACAGGTAATTCTTGGCTCTGTTGGCTCCTTAGGCTTTTGATTTTCAGTGTCATTACCAACAGCCTTCTTCTATATCTTCTTACCCTTGTCTTGGTTTGTAATGTAGGATTTAAGCAAAGTGAGCAAGACGATGCTCTCATGGAGCATTATTGAAGATAATTCACAGTAGTTGTGCTGATGGATACTGCAGTGCCTGGGGTGGGAAATGAAGGGCAGATGTGAGAAGCTGATCCCAGAATCCGCTCACATGTAGTGGAGTAGTAATGGATTGCTGGAATAGTAAGGGACATAGGGAGACTCATGAACTGCTCCCCAAAACTGGGGCAGCAGCCTCATTTCTGATGGGAAAAAAGTGGAAACAAAGGGGAAACAGCTCAAAGCCAATAGGAAGGGTCTGTGAGGACATTCTGAGAAGTGAAGTTGCAGGGTGTAATTGGTTTTGAAGTGGAGACAAGCGCATACATTGGAGGAGAAATAGTTGTCTGGGCCATGGTTATGCATTTTGCTATCACTGGCAGCAGGTGACATGCTCCTATATGTCCCAGCGGCTCTTGTTCATAAAACTGGTACACTGCCTAAGAAGCCCAGACCACAGCCTGCTTTGACATGGTTTAAGGGCGTGTCTAAGCCTTCTCATATTGTAAGAGTATCCTGTCATTGGCATGGAATAATAATACAGAAAATATGTCTGTGTGAGCTTTGCCTCCAGAGACATATATCTGGAAAAACCATCAGACTTCAGTTTCCATCATGTAATAGCATTATTCACTTCTCTCTAAAACATAGACAGCCCTTCTTCCATGGAAAAGAGATTTAGGCCAAGCAACCTACTGATATAGTCACAGAAAAAGGCTTTTGTTCTTTTTCAGAGCTTCCTTAGGGAGCTCAGAACCGAAATCTTAATAGCTCTGCTTTTCCCAGCCTGTCTTTCAGCAAGATACAACACTGGAAGAGGAGAGCATCCTTTAGTGGATCCTGGAGGACAAGCACAGCTGTTCCTCAGGTGTGGAGTGTCCAATTTCTTTTCTGAGAACTGTCTCTCCATTGCGTTGTCTAAGGAATAGAGCTGGATGAAACACAAGCCTGAGAAAAATCCACACACATCCCCTCAATGTTCTTAAAGATCATAGAATCATTGAATAGTTTAAGTTGGAAGGGGCTTTAAACTCATTTAAAGTTTAAAGGATTTAAAGTCCTCGCAATGAGCAGGGACTTTTTCAACTAGACCAGGTTGCCCAGAACCACATCCAGCTGGGCCTTGAATGTCTCCAGGGATGGCTCATCCACCATCTCTCTGGGCAAGATGTCCCAACCATGACACACGCACACACCTCTAAACACTATTTGAGTAATAATAATTACTTAAAATCTTTTGTTTTCAAAGCAACAGTCTGAAAATGCTTTGATTTAAACATTTTGGTAAAAAAACCCATGTTTTGTTTTTGCTTTCCAAAGTTTTTCTATAGTCCTGCTTTATTCTAAAGTTTTCATATATCAGTTTTTGCTTTGGCATGTAGGAACCATTCTATGATTCTATGAACAGCACATCAGTTTCTTCACCATCCAAATCAGAGCTTGAAAGGGACAACACTGGGACCATGTTTGGGACAGGGATTTATGTAATTCAGCAAATGATCTCTGAAAAAGGTGACTGTTTACATCAGGTACTTAAATCTGGATTTAGTCTAGAAAAGGAAGCAAAGAAAACAGATGGCATGAGATTTTGGGGTTAAGCATTAGAAGCTGTCCTGCTCCTGCTGATTTATGTGTGGTTGGGGTTTGGTTTATTTTAATAACAAATACATGCTGTCAGTTTGGTCCTTTGTAAATATTTAGCAAGAATAGTCCTTGCTCCGAAGTATACTCAGAAGTCAGGAGAAGGGCTACAGTCACAGAAATGTATATACAAGTGTGAGAGACTGATGCCACAGCAAGTAAAGCTGATTTGCTCTGGCCAGTAGTAAAAGGAGGTCTCTATAATGGAAACGTATGATGTATTTCTGCAACTTTCCTGCGATTTTGCTATCTTACTGCTCTGTGCCTGTGCATCTCCCAGGGATGCTGGTGGCTATTACATGAAACTGTACTATGTCCATCTCAGAGAAGCTTTTACCAGAACTTTCCTTTAGTGACTGTAACATTTGTCGATGCAACATGTGGTGAAGCTACCTTAATAAACCGGTCTTGGGCATGATGTTCTGGGTGACTGCTTCATGGAGAGCAATAAAACAGAATAATTTTTGGCAATTCAGGGTAAGGATCAGTGTGCTTCCATGTCAAGTTTTATGGTTACATAAGGTTATTGTGGGCCAGAATGTCAAAAACTGAAGAGAAGAATTAGAAATTTGATAATGAGACTATCAAGAGTTACTAGGAGAAACATTTGGGGTGATGAGGATGTAGCACCTCACTTTTTAGAAACTATGCTGGTTGCTGAAGAACTTTGCTTTTAGGTCAGATTGACCCCTTTCTGTACTGTGTAGGGTAACTTGTGTTATACCTGAGGATGCTTGAGCTGAGGCAGGATCCTGAGGCTGGGTCCTGGTTGGGTTTTTTCACCTCTTGATAGACACTTTCTACAGGGCCTCTCAGCAATATCATGTAGAGAGCCAAGCAGAACCTCCATGTCCCTGGTGTCTGAGGTCATCTGGTTTTGTCTACAGTGTGGTGTTTTCTCTTGTGCTGAGCTAATTTGAACTGTTGGTGCTTTTCTCTGAATGTCAAAACCTTCTTGAATTGATGGCTGGTCTTGACCAGGTATCTGCTGATGGGACTAGAGAGCTCTTTAACTATGGGAGCTTCCTGCAATAGCAGCTGGACCAGTGTCCCCAGAAGTTGATTCAGGGCTTCACAAGAGCAGGATCAGTGCATCCCAAGGGGATTTTTTATTTGTGCTCACATTTGAGGAGCTCTACAAATGCTAAAGTTGGTGGATGAATCCATGTCTGTTCTAAACTGCAATGAAAATAGTTCATGAGAGGGAAGTTCATCTGCAGGTCCTTTTTTGGTCGTTTTGCCCCATCTATTGGTAAGAAGCTGTCTTCTTTTCTGGCTGAATTTTATGAGTGTATTCTAAAAAGAGTGCTTATCTGCTACCTTCTCTGTCAAACCATGCTACAAATAACTTCTTGTCATCACTTTTTTACAGTTTTCTTCTTTTGAGCTTATTTTTTCCTAAAATGTGAAATGCTAATATTGAGCCATGACTCATAATATCTTAATCACAAAAGCTGTGCTTTGTGATATCAGATGACGAAATTCCAACTGGCCATTTTCTATCTTGTATCAGTTGCTCAGCTTCAATTCTTTACATAGGTTTGGGAGGAGAGTGGAGGCTTGTGGCTTGTTTTTTCAATACAAACACACCAGAACTGTCCCTATGCTGAAAACTGAATACGAATTTAATCATCCTGTTAGAAAGAACAGACAGCCAGTATAAGACTTCAACTGAATCATATATATCCACTTCTCACATCCATCCTCATATTGTTTGCTTAGGTCCTGGTCCAAAAACCACATGAACACATACTCCATTCTGAGCACAGGAGAATTCTTATCCTGTCTGCAGAGTTTGCTGGAAGTAGCAAACACCTCTGCATCTCAGGCAACCTGTTAAGATTTGCTTAGTACGGAAACAAATTTCTCATCTGGGAAGCCAAATTTGGCAATTTGCTCAATACACAAAAATAAACTCCTCTGAAAATCAAAATTGAGAGAATAGTTGCTCTGAGAAAAAAAGCTGTTGCAGAGAAATGAGTAATAAATACCTTTAAGATATTTCCAACTGAATGTGCACATTGAAGTATGAGTTTGTGAGGGCATTTTACTATCAACAAAGTTAATGCAGACTACTAAAATGGTGGTGTATTTGCTTTGAAGCACTTGATTCTGTACACTGTTTCTCCATACTCGTGGATTGAAATTGCTCCCTGCCCCAGTACAAACCTGTTCCATCCATTACTTACTTCAGAGATCTTTTTGTAGAGGTAAATTGCTCACTTTGAAACAACATTAATCAAGATTAAATGAGGTTGGATGCTACAGGATATCCCACTGGACAAGCTTTGTGTTCTACGTTGTCATTGATGGCCTTGAGCTCTTCCATCTCTTGTACTGGGGGATGGAGCTCACAGGAGCAGTACTTAGTGGCTTAAGCCTGAGATACTGTTCTGCTTATGAGCATGATTCCCTTGGAACTCAGTTTGGCATCTTACACTCTTATTTGTTAGAAGTTAATGAAATAAAGTTCAGTGCTTTTGCTCACTTTGAACAGGGCTCTGACTGCACAGAAAAGGACCTGAGGCTTTCAGCCACTATCACAGAGATAAAATGTTTTTGCTTCATCTCTTACAGGGACCTCCAGGGCCCCCAGGCATTGCTGGACCTCCTGGACCACCTGGAGCACCAGTAAGAAAACAAGCATGGATTTTGGTTTATATTAAAGAGAATAAGGAACAGGGAGAATTCTAGGTCATGGTTTCCAGTGGGAACTGAGTCAGGACCTCTGGCAATGTGTCTTTTATGTATTCTCACTGAGAAGCTACAGCTGGTCCTAGAGGACAGCTTCTCTTTGCCAGGTATTGGAACTATGTTGATGCTCCCTGGGGATAAATCAGTGCCTACGGGACTCCCCACAGCAGAGATCTGTCTACTGTAGAAGGGTAAATTGCATTTAAATTAAAATCTAGGTTGCTGTAAAGGACAGAATTAGGGAGTTTTATAGGTTTTTTTTCTTCCAATTCCTTATTCCAGGGGCTGCCAGGAGAGATTGGAATCTCTGGTAAAGCTGGACCACCAGGACCACCTGTAAGTGTTAAAGAACTGCTTCCCTTGCCCCCATTGCTCTCCTTGACTTTAGATACTCCAGTTCTCAAGTCTTTGTTTCATTTTCTGCAGCTTGTCTGCAGGCAAGGTTTTAATGTGGGCTTGAACCCTGTCACTTTAATGCAGACATTGGCCTCTGGTGCCTTTTGCGAGTAAGAATATTACCAGATGCAACTCTGCTATTCCTACATACCATTGTGTTTACTTTATATGACATCTTTCAAAAGCCATTTTGCATTTGGCAAGATATTGCTCTTCAAAACCTGGAGTTCCCCGAATCAGGCCAAAGAACTCACAGAATCTCAGATTTGGCATAGAAATGTCTGTTGGCTGTTAAGTCAACAAAGGTGAATTATTCAATAGTTGGTATTAAGTGCCACAGCAGCCTCTGCAGTATTTGGGATTGACTGACACTTGGAAAGGGGACAGAAGTTTTTCTCGCCATTTTAAATGCATTGCAGGAAGTAATTGTGATTCTTATCTTGCTGACTGATTCTGTCAATGCGTTGTATAATTCAATTAAGGAGTTTATGTATTGTATAAGAAATTACCACTATTTAAAAGGAGAAATAGACTTTAAAAAATCATTATAGCTACAGATAAGAGACTTGTAGAGAATTATAAGTAAAAATGTTGTTGTAAAATTTATTTAAGGCTCTATAGTGCACAAAAAAAGCTCTATAGTGTTTTTTCTCTGTAACAACACTGACATCCAGCGGTCATTCATCAAAACTGGGATGCTGGAAAACAGGCCAAGTAGGTAATGTGCATTGTGAGAACTTTTGTGTGTTTTGAGGCAGAGGAGGGGAAAAGTCAAAGCAAACTGCATGAGATGGTTCTTCTTAAACTTAAGTGCATGGCAAGAGGGATGGATTGAACGTGTTTATGCTGATCTTGTTGCTGATTTAAAGAACAGGCACTTACAGCTTATGGTTTTCTCTTATTTAGGGTTTGCCTGGCAAAGATGGATTCAGTGGGCTTCCTGGGCTTCCAGGTCAAAAGGCAAGTGACACCATCTACACTGGTATTAAGCTACTTGTTTGGGCAGATTATCTGAGTGAGCTAGTAAGTGGGAAAGAAACATCTCTAGAGCCAAGCACCCCTTCACTAATCCCATGTCACTGAGTGACTGGTGAAGCTCCTGGTGTGAGTGTGTACTGAGTCATGATGTAGATGGAGCTGGCTGTAAATACAACAAGGATGAGAGATCCTCTTCCAATCTTCAGCTGCTGTACCCTATTTGGCAAACAAAGCCTGAGCATTGCAGAGATGCTTCTACTGTCATTCAGGAAAGCCAGTGACACTGCCAAGGCAAGGAATGTGTCCAAGGCACAAAGAAGAGCAGAGAAGTGTGTCAGGCTCCAAAGATGTTCTCCTCTTTCCCCTGTGAAGGGCTGGAAAGAAGAGTTGCCATCCCCCGATGTCTTCCATAGATCTGTGTGGCAGAAAGATAGTTCTGCATTATCTCCTATTTCTTATACCTTATGTAAAAGCTTCTGCAAATGATAGATTGGGAATGACTTCTGTCTCTGCAGTGGGAGAGGGGAGATAAGAGATTGAGAGGTAGGAGACATTCTGACTGTCTTGCCATCACTACGCAATAAGTGTCAACAAAATGTGCCATATTTTGACTATGAAGGCCAAGCTAGGATTTGAGGATGATGACAGTACTATATTAGACACTTAGGAATAAGGAGAACAGCTCTTAACCACCTACTGCCTTAGATTGCATTGGCAGTGGTCTTCCAGGCTCTGATACTTGAGCACTATGACACCTACATGTTCCAGTAACACGCTACGTTTATACTCATCTCTCTCAATTGAGTGCACTGAATGATTGAGCCAGAGTCCCCAGCTCCCATTTATTGATGAATGAAGGTGAAGAATTGATTAATTTCTGAGGCTAAATAAACTGGGATTTAATCCCAGCCCCATGTATTATTACCTACTGCACTCCTCAGCTATGAAGTGAATTCCAGCCTCTGCTCTCCATCCTGGCACCACCCACGTTGAAAGATATGTTTCATTTATCTAAAAGGCCCAGTGGCC
Source organism: Psilopsiagon aymara (assembly GCA_024733675.1). Classification (NCBI taxonomy): domain Eukaryota; kingdom Metazoa; phylum Chordata; class Aves; order Psittaciformes; family Psittacidae; genus Psilopsiagon; species Psilopsiagon aymara. Next base: position 73,196 of record JANRGW010064639.1, on the reverse strand, counting down.
ATGGTCCCAATCCCAGAATTAGTTATTTTTCTTAACAGAAATAACGTAGACTTTCTAACTGTATGTAGTTTGAAGAAACTGAATATGGGTTTTGTTTTAGAGGCCATTCACTATGGACATCTTTAATGTAACAGTGGTTGGTTTTGTGTTATTCCAGAAATGTTCTGGTAGGGTGATTGGTGCTCAAGTGATTACAAACACTAGAATGGAAAATTTCAGGAACCATGTTCTCACGTGGCTCCATTTGCATCCTCAGGCTAATACTGAAGATCTGAGTCAAAATATTCCTCACTGTTGCCTGCAAACATGCTGCGCTACTAAAAGAGTTTGTATATTAACTTCTTGTGTTCCCTGCAGGGAGAACAAGGGGAAAAGGGTGAGGAAGGCTTTCCTGGAAAACCTGGCCCTAAGGTAAGGAATTGCATTCCAAGTTGGCTGTAGCCATTGAGTAAGTCAAGGTATGATTTTGAAAGGTCTTATACTGAAGAAAGGACTTTAAGATTCCTCTAAAATTGAAGGCATAAGTGGATGATCACAGACAGCTCATTGCCTTTCAGAGTTCGTGGTGTTCTGAAATACCAATCCCCATTTGATGCTCCTCTCTCAAATCTACATGTATAGGGCGATCAGATCTGGCCTTTGTGTTGGCTCCCTGCAGTCTGGGTTCCCAAACCATCAGGAGATCAATTTCAGTGCCTTATGGGAAGTAGGTAGAGCAAAATGGGCTGGAACAGTAAGAGGACACATTTACTAATGAGAAAGTGTCCTTGCAAAAGAATCCTTGTAATGTTAATGTTTTGCTTTTGTTTTTCCAGGGTGAACCAGGGAGCCATGGCCGACCCGGAGAGCAGGTGAGCAGGAAAAATGATCTTAGCATCAAGATATCAAGTGATCACATGCAGTGACAAAGACATTAGACAACAACAAGATCTGTGCGTGTCATTCGCATTTGATGGCTCGAGCCCACTGCCACAAAGGCTCAGACTCCCAGGCAAAGCACTGCCACTTGGTCTGCACCATCTCCCCACACAGGGAAGTTCTGGCTTCTAATACCACCTTCCAAAGCACTTGTTTCTCTCTCCAGTGTGGTGCTCTCCACACATTTCATAACTATTCTCTTTACTGTCACCTCAGTCATAAAGTATTGAATAATGCAGCCTCTTAGAGGACTTCACATAATATATCCTCTGAATTTAACAGAAATCAACTAATAACAGGTATGTGAGTGTAGTTTCTTCTATGAGTTGTAAGTCATCCTCCAGAGACCCTTCTTCTATGCTGCATTTTGTAGTTTGCTAATGAGAACGTCATGTTGACCTGTCAGACATATTACCGAAGTCAAGATACATCATACAAATGCTTCCTTCTTCTCTGCTTCATTCTTGTATCAAGGGAGGGAACTGGATGGGTTTGATATGATCGTTTTTTAACAAATTCACATTGTCTGTTTCTCATTATATTTCTGTCCTTGAGCTCATACAAGATCATTGAAGTTTTGCTTCAGTATCATTCCAGAGGCCAAAGTTACACCAGGATCCTGCAGTGGCTCTCATAAAGCGCCATTTTCTCCACCATGAAATGTCACTCTCATTAGTCTTCTCCAAACATCACTCTGATGTTCCTCCAGCTTCTTGTTCCTCATCAGATTTCTTCTGCAGACTCATTGTACCTGTATCACAGTAATGTTTTGAGTCTTCCCATACTTCAGAGATAATTTCTTTAGAGCACAAATGATGTTTCCTCAGTTCAGTATTTGTACAGCACTCAGTGCATTTGGGTCCTGTCCGTGTCTGGCAGTCTTTGTGATATTGCACTACAACTGCAGATAGCAGAATAGTTATAAATAGTAAAACACATGGTTATTTTTAGATGACAAACTGGGCCAACTGGGAGCTAAGTTTGAGAACATTTGATATATTTAGAACAAACCACGTGACACAGAGATCATAATTACTTCAAAAGCAATTATTATAAAGCAGAAAGTCAAAGGTAAAGTTCAAACAGGAAGAAACCCAAATGTGCCAGAGTGCATCCAGAAAATTCTAAATCTCTTTGTCAGGTAACATCTGTACCAGTCAGATTAGTACAGTGCAGCTTTGCATTTCCAGGCCAGATAATTAAAAATGAAAAAAAAATGAAGATTCATTTTTTTTGCTGTTTTTATTTGCTTTTTTGTTCCTGCTACTAGAGCAGCATGAAGAAAATGCTTCCTAAGTTACACAGAATTGGTTAACAGTGTAACAGCAAAAACAAAGTTTTAGCTGCTGTTTTAAGTAATGATTTTCCATGAATAAGAAATTATTCGATAATCAAAATAATTCTATTTTCTCTCAGCAAACTGTATCTATACTCAATCCCATTATAAAGCTGGGGCAGGTTCTGGCCATACAGCATAGACTGTGTCTATCAAGGTGTGACTGGGTATCAAGAAGAAAACAACTCAAGTCATTATGAGTTGTGAAGATTTCAGAGTTTAATATCAGACAAAGAGATAGACACTTGAAGGTTTCATCCTCTCCAGCCTAGCTGCACTGTGGCTAGATTAGCCTATCCTGAGGACTAGACTTGATGCATTTTAGCTGACCTAAGTGCGAAAAGATCTTGGACTACCATTCTGCCTTTTCATTCTTAGTTATATTTATTAACAGAAGCCATGATTGGTGCCTCTTCCTGTATTTCACACACTTCTGTCTCACTTTCAGGGTGAAGCGGGTTTTCCTGGTCCTCAGGGTTTACCTGGACTGAAAGGAGAAAAAGGAGACCAGGTGAGTGAAGTTGAGCCATGGCTTGATTCTGTCTTTTGGCCATCAAGCATAAGAAGGACTTATCTCCAGTGTTCCTAGATGATGTTCTCTCTTGTGATTGCTATGGTGAGCAGCTGATTGGTGTCCAGCAAAGTCAATAAGTATCCTGTCCAGAAAGGTACTTTACTGCCTAATGATTGCTCTTAGATGCATCGGAGGTGCTAATGAAGAGTGTCTATCTAAATGCAGAAGGTTATGACCATGCTGCTTGTGAGGCAGTAGAAGCAGAAGGTTCTTTAAGCCTCACTGTCATATACATTTGCTTGTTTTAAAAACATTAAAATAAAATTAATATCAACAAAATCACAAATCCCACTTGTCACTGAGCTCTGGAGAAGACTTCAGATGGCTGGATCATTTTCTGATAGCCTAACTTCCACTTATGTCCTAGTGTCTACTGCATCCCCCTGACTAGTTCCAGATTTCCAGAAGCATCTACATACTAGGAAATAGTTGAATCAGGGACCTGACAGTAAATTTAGCCATGTAAATGAGGTCTGACCAAGTACTCCTAAACTTATTTATATAGGAGCATACAAATACTACATAGTTGAATGTGGTCCAGAAGGATTTAAAATCAACCGAGGTCTTACAGATCAGTTTACCATATGTATTGTAAAGCATAAGCTATAAAATGTATTTTCTCTATATATGTAAAATGGTAGTAATATAGGTCAGATATCTTCTATTTGAATGCAAGATAAATACATTTTGCATATGCACTTTGAGGAGTACTCTCATCATCCTTATTAATCATCTCCCACTCATATAGCCAGGTTACCTGGGCAAAATAGAGAGGTAGGCACCAGTGAATGATGATTCAGAAATCTTATATATATACAAAGCATGTAGTATGAATGTCCACTATGGGTTTCAATTCCCATTCTGATGCCTTTCTTGTCCTACTAGAAAAAATTAGGCTTTTATAACTGCATCAGGCAGTAGAATCTTCTACATGAAAGTTATTTTGGGGGTTGGCCAGTTCCTTTCCATTAACTTCATTGTTATTCACTGGCTTTTGAAAACAGTGTGGATTTTATGTTACATTTTTAACTGCTTGCACTACATCATGGAGGACAGATAAGATCAACCGAAAGTGTAAAATATTCTAGTGGGATGGATGCAGACCAATCAAAACATGAGTATTTCTTGCTTTCCTTTTCCTTCTTTTAGGGAGAAAAAGGAAAAGATGGCTTCCCGGGATTGAAAGGTGAACGAGGAGAAAAGGTAAGTCATGAAATGAGCATGATCTCCTTAGACAAGAGAGGAAGAGACAAGCAGGCAGAGACAAGTGATGGAGGAAAATATCTCAGGAGGATTAAAAGTATTCAGAGTCTTTTATCTGAGCTTTACAGAGAAGCAGGAAAAAAGCCGTGTGTGGGATGGAAACAATAACTTATCAAGTAATGCAATAAAGAGTACGTAGCTGATGAAAATTTAAGGAAAACTTTTGTAATTCAAGGAAAATTTTCATTGTTTTAGAATCAGCTGATAGAAATGAGCCTGCAATTAAATTCTAAAGAAGTTTTCTTTGCCTGCCTGTGATGTACTAAAACAGTAGTTTAAAGAATGGCCTAGGCTTTGGCAATCACAACGTCATTAATTTAATGAACATGAGAGAACTAGACAATGGTGATATCTGCCAAAATTTACACTCAAACCCTGTGAAAATGAAGGTGGATATGAAACACTGACCTTGAAGATGCTTGTGGTTATACAGTGAAAAAAATGCCTTCATTATAATGGTGATCATAGAATAGTTAGGGTTCTAAAGGACCCCTAGTTCCAGCCCCTCTGCCATGAGCAGGGACACCTCACACTAAACCATGTCACCCAGGCTCTGTCCAACCTGGCCTTGGCCACTGCCAAGGATGGAGCATTCACAACTTCCATAGCCAACCCATTCCAGTCCCTCACCACCTTCACAGTAAAGAACTTCCTCTTTATATCCAACATAAACTTCCCCTGTTTAAGTTCAAACCCATTACTCGTTGTCCTAAGATTATAATCCCTGATGAAGAGTCTCTCCCCAGCATCCCTTTAGTCCCTCTTCAGATACTGGAAGGCTGCTATGAGGTTTCCACGCATCCTTCTCTTCTCCAGGCTGAACAGCCTCAACTTTCTCAGCCTGTCTTCATACAGGAGGTGCTCCAGTCCCATGATCATCCTCGTGGCCCTCCTCTGGACTTGTTCCAACAGCTCCATGTCCTTTTTAAGTTGAGAACACCAGAACTGTACACAGTACTCCAAGTGAGGTCTCCAAGTGAAAGCCATCAGGGAGTACCACTTTGTTCTTCTTACCATGCACTAGTGACATTCACCAGCTATGGAGGTGGAAATGCTTTCATGGGTGGCCAAATGACATCTGCAGGGAAGCACCTGAATACCCTGTATCTGTGAAGTTTGTATGCAGTTCTTGGCTTTGAAGTGTCAGGGAGACTGATGTTTGTGGAGCGTAGCCCACAGTAATGTTGATGGCAGGTGTGACACCCAGTCTGTAACTCTCATGGGGTACTTACATAAGTTAAACAATATAGTTTCAACTAAAAAAATTAGGGGGAAAACTGAATTTAGAAACTTATATTTGTGATGGAACACAGAGGATTCTTTTTTTTTTCTATATATCCACAAAAGAAGTTCAGCGGAAACATTTTCCAATAAAAAATTTTGATTAACTTTAACTTAAAATGTAAATTAAACTCCATATCAATCCTACACTTAATGGGTAACATTAGAAAGTCAATGACCTGTGAAGTCAAAGTCATAAATTGATAAAGACAACAAAGTGAGAATCCTGCATGCAACAAACCAAAGACAGCAGAAGTTCTGGCCAGAGCAATGCCTTAAATTCATAGAATCATAGAGTGGTTTGGGTTGGAAAGTACCTTGAGATCATCCAGTTCCAATCCCCTGCCATGGGTAGGGATACCTTTCACTGGAATGGATTGCTCCAAACCCTGTCCAACCTGGCCTTGAACACTACCAGTACTGGAGCATTTGCCACTTCTTTGGGCAACCTCTTCCAGTGCCTTACCACCCTCAAAGTAGAGACCTTCTTCCTTATATCCAACATGAATCTCCCTTAACATTTGAATGCATTACACCTTATCCTATTCTATCCATCAGAGAAGTGCTATGTGATTTGCAGTGTCACTGAGCCGGCAGGTTGTGACTGGGTTAAATCTCATGTGATAATGTTACATCTTCTACCTGATAACGCTGAGTTTTATTTGGGAGTCTTTTTATATCCTTAGACATATATTTCTCCTTTCTCTAGGGTGACACGGGTTCCCCTGGGCCCCCAGGCTTACCTGGAACAGTAAGTAAGATTGTGTTCTCTGCTGTAACAACATTCAATGCATCATCACACTTCCTCCACACAAATTCCTCATAAACAAAGTGCTTAAGTTCCTTCTTTACAGAAACTTTAGAAGCCATTTACTCTCAGATTATCTCCCTTTTCTTCAGAGAAGTGATGTCAAGGTGTATTTGGACTTTGTGTTTTGAGGGTAGGTTTTGCCCTCCTCTCCCTCTTTGCAAACAGCGTTTTTGTGTGCTTTTGCCTTATGTTAGCACTTACATTGAATTTGCGATTTGTTTAGCAGCTGTGGGAGCTATCTCAAGAAGGTCGTGGCTGAGAACATGGAGTACATTCATATTCGTTTTTCAGAGTGAGCTAGATTTTCCCAATGGGATCTCAGGAGAAGGCTGGGTCACTCTCACAGATACTGGTGAACAACAGCTTGTCTTCTTGGGGGAACAATTCACCTTTTTCCAGGAAAAGCAAAGGGTTTCACTTCCCACTGACATGAATTTATGGGGTGGAGCACTCAGCTTCAGTGATGCTGCAGTCTCCCAGAGCCTCCATTGCATACATTGCCATGTTGCACTGTAGTCCCAGAAAGACCCTCTCATCCCAGAGGTCGTTCTGGGTTCAGCACTGGGTCCAACACACAAGCCAGTCATACCTGATTCGGTATGCCCTTCTGCTGATAAAAAAAATGGACACCAAGAAACCAAGAATTCATCATTTTAAAATAAGCCTGCAAAATTACTTTTGGGATCATGAAGTTCACTGGAGATTAAACTGGCATCTACAGCGTGTGAATGTATAAACCTCTTTATGTATAAAATACATTTATCATACATAAAATAAAATTTATGTTAAAAATTTCTTAATAACAAATGCATAAAATTTTTTTGATGGAGTCCTGTCCTGCAAAATCTGAGCGAGCAGCTTGGAGTGAGCGTTAGGAACAGACCTGTCACTGTAACAGGAGGGCTGACTCCGGTCACAGATCCTCCAAAACATGGTGGATATCCATTTGTCAGCTTTGCTCGCCACAGCTGGATACACCTGCCACATTGACAGGTTATGGAGAGAATTTCAATCAAGGTATGCTGGACAAAATCAAGCACCTAAAGACTTTCAAGCAGCAATGGAACATGTGTTATAATTTATTGCCTGCCACTATAGAATCGTTAAATAGTTTGGGTTGGAAGGGATCTTCAAAAGTTATCTAGTTCCAACCCCTCTGCAGTGGGAAGCAACAACTTCAACTAGATCAAGTTGCTCAGAACCACATCCAGCCTGGCCTTGACTGTCTCCAGGGATGGGCATCCACCACCTCTCTGTGCAACCTGTGCCAGTGTTTCACAGCCTTCATTTGTAAGGAATTCTTCCTCACATCCATCCTGAATCTTCCCTCTTTTAGTTTAAAAGCACCACCACTTACCCTTTCACAACAGGCCCTGCCTCTCCCCATCTTTATTAGATATTCTTATTTTTAAGAACTGAAAGGCTGCACTAAGGCATCCCAGAGTCTTCCCCAGGCTGAACAACCACAGCTCTCTCAGTCATTCCTCATAGGAGTGGTGCTCCATCCCTATAATATTTTTTGTGGCTGATGAGTTGGGCCTCTTCAGTCTGTGCCAAAGGGTGCTTCATACCTTCGTGTAAGATGGCTATGTAATCCCAAAGACAACTCTGTTGAGATATATGTCTTGTATATAGTTTAAAGCAGAGAGAGAACACATCAAGGTCAGCCATGGCATCAGGAAATCCAGTAATACTGAAGATGGTTCCAAGTGGAAAAATGAACTGGAGATTGCCTGGAGTAAACTTGCTAACAAGGTTAAATATTGTTTTTTCAAAGCAGTGGGACATACAGGATATATTTGTGTTTATGTTCATATCTCAAATACTCCAGGAAATGTCAGACATTTGTGGGTTTTTTTCCAAGGAGCCAGATGTTACAGTGAGTCGCTCATTTATAAACCTGATGGATATATGGAGTGTGTAATCTGTAATGACAAGGAGAATGCATGTAAGTTATTACATCGCAAGGAAAATAGGCAATGCTTCTTTTAATGCTGATTTCTCTTCCAGACAGCCTTCTTCACCCCACACCCCAGGATTCCTGTAAGTAACAGTTCTAGTAAACATGACTTCTGCCTTATTGCTTCTTATATGTGACAGACACACAACACCTTAGTATTTTCCATGTTATTTATATGCTTTCAGTCAAAGAACTTGGTTTGAGTCTGGCTCTGGGCAACTTACCATTGTAACCAATCATGGTAAGTCCACAGCTGTCATAACAGCAGCAATCTGTGGGCACAGTTGACATAGCTATATGCTGTCCTTGTCTCTTAAATTCTGTTTGATACAAAGTCCCATTTCCCACTTGCAGCACATTGTGGGAAATATCTGTCATTACATGTGACATGTATAAATGGCAGAAGCAGGCTGAAAGAGTGCCATTAGACAAGAAGATGCGTATGCCACGTATTTCAGAGGCTGAGGAAGGAAATGGGGATGTGAGGTAATACTGGAAATAGAGATAAAATTTTGTTGATTCACTTTCCCCCTCAACTTATAGTTTGATAATATATTTTCTAAGGAAATAGGCAGAACAATGACGTCTTACGTGGTCTTTGTAGTGGTGCAGTCACAGGAGGATTTCTCTCTTCTGCTTTGAGTGCATTAGTCTAGTTAAATGAGCTGCAAGACAGTAAAGAATAAAAGGTTTGAAGTGTGTTAGCAGGTCAGGTTGCTGGGATTCCTCTATGTGTAACATGAATGTGGTGATACTGTAGCATAGGTCATGTACATGGTGTTGCAAGCTTTGGGAGCTGTAGATCAAAGGTACGAATAGTTACCTTTGATTTACAGCTCTGCTAATTAAGGTGTCAGAAGGTGGTGATAAGACTTAGGAAAGTGTTGTGAGTTATATTATAGAGGCTGCAGGACCAGCAGGGTGCTGAAGGCTGTCAGACACTTGCCAAAACACAATACTTGCTATTGCTTTCCATTGACAATGTGGTGTATAGTATCAGGAAACGCAGCCTGGATAGAAGGCAGCAGTTCTATCTTCCACTTCAGCTGGGCACAGCTGGACCCCCACTGCATTTCCTCTCCTTTAAGTGGCACAGGAATGACTAGCATGTTAATTGAGATGACAGGAGAGCAGGTTTGCTCTCCTGGGCAGGTCAAGAAAGCTGCAGGCACTGATCTGGGCCAGGTTGGTAGCATCTGTTAGCTGTCACTGCATTAGGCCTGTTCGTTGAGCCACAGGAAAGGAGTGGATGGCAGTGGCTTAAGTCCAGCTGCCAGGGGTAGAGATCTCCACAATGTGCGGCGCTAGTGGACAGTGATAATAGTTAATGCATTGTTATGGGCTGTGCAAGTTTGGAAGGAGTCACAGGCAGATTTGCTGGGAGGTTGTGTTAAGAAATGCTGCTCTGCCCATGTCTGTGGCTCTGCTAGAACATTAGGCTGAAATTTTGCTGATTTTTCATTATAATGAAAGTCGACTGTCAAGTAAAAAGTGGGAGAAAGGAGAAAATTAAAGAAGCTTCCTCCCTTTATCTGCTGAGTTACTTCTTCCCTTCGCAGTCTTATATTCCTTAGTAATATGTGCCCTTATTTCCAGTAACGCCATCCCTGCCTACAAATGTATTGCCATATTCTGTGCTCTGCTGCTTATCTTTCTCAAAAGGGTTTCAGAGCTTGAAATGTCAACCTCCAGGCACAACTATACTTGCTTGTTACATAGGGACGCATTGCTTTAACTTCCCTTGGTGATCCCATTACCTTTCTGAAGGCCACTAGATGGCATCAGGGACTGCCTGATTAAAAGCCGGTCTAACAGTGGTGCTTGCAGCATAAAATTCCTCCTCATAGAAGATAATATTAATCATGCATAATAAATTCAGATGTAAGTAATATTTATGCAGTTACATTTGTTTTGTCTGTCAGAGATGAATTTGCAATTGGACTTTGAATCCCCAGGTGTTGCAGAAATGATTGGCAAATAGCTGACGTGGATAAAATTCAAGTTGATTTGTCTTGGGTTCTGCATTTTGAATGATCACTATTCCTTGTTTGTATGTGTAGATTAAATCACTGATGTTCTTGCTCTTCCTTGATTGCATAATTGAAGCACTTTGTATGATAAATAATGAATAAGTAATGATTGCTGGTGCCTGAATACATATGTTCATATAAATATACAAATGTGAGCGTTCATGTAGTGCTTGGTTCATTCTAGCTGGTTCCACAGGTGTGTGCTATTCCTTTTCAATTTATAAAAAGCAGAAATACAGAATTATTGATTATTTTTCCTAGAGCTCAGAACAAAGCTGAGGAACTGTGTGGAAGCATCTTTGATCTACTGTAAGGAGGAAGAAGAGGAATAAATTAATCCTATTAGTCAGTCTAATAATGTATTGACATTGAAGGAGGGAGCAGAAGTGGCATGGATGTATGGAGATGCTGACAGAACTAGAGATTATGAAAACCTACATAGTGCACAGCTCTGGAAGTGCTTAAGATGAAACCCTGAGCACCTCCCTCTTACAGGTGGAATAGGGAACTGTCTGTATGTGGGTAGTTTCTCCAGTTGCAGGATAACATTAGGTCTGTGGTCCTACACAGAGGTGGTGCAGTGGCACTGATGCTTTTGCTATTGGACACCTTATCTAGCCTTTTAATACATTGGAGCTGGATTGATTGAATGTTGGAATGGTAAATTCTTTAAATACTGCTCTCCAAAAGGGAAAAGTGTTCTCTTTTCAATTTGCTGCATAATAACCCCAAAAAGTCCAGGCAATCATCTCCATGTCTTAGTGTGTGTTACCAGTTTTGATTCATTGACCTCAAAGGCCTTTGAAGAAGCTCCTCTAAGCCAGAAATGGATAACTAATTGAAAGAGCACTCTAAACAAACGTGACTAGTGTGACTTCTAGCCATTGAAATAGCCTTTTATCTCTCTCTTTGTCTTATTGTTTTATATCAGGGTGAACCTGGACCAAAAGGGGAGAAAGGAGACCGAGGAACAAGTGGAGAACCTGTAAGAACAGCCAAGTGTTTCCTCAGTTGGCATTGAAATTTAGCAAGGAGAGGACATGAAAGTTTCCTGTTTTGGAGGGAAAGGGTGGGACATGCTCCTTCCATAGCTGGGATGCTTCTCTCATCAGGCTGCAGTTGTGCTTGGCTTTATATTGACTGTAAAGAAAGCTACATGACTACATGCATGTGTAAACACCTCATTTATAGCTCTGGACCTTAGTAGCTTGGAAAAGGGGACTGTGGGGCTTGGTAGGCAGAGCCTAGGTGTCAGTAAGAATGTACAGGATTTATTAAGGTGTTTTGAAGTGATGTGGCCCAGAAGTTAGCTACTCCATTTGAATTCTGTATTCTCTTGCTCTGGATTGAGTCCCCAGGAGAAACAATCCTGTGCAGTCACAGCCTTTGTGAAAACCAACCTTCTCTCAGTAGGAAGAAGGAGAGACATCTCCTTCTGCTCAGGAGAAGAAAGAAGCAGTTTCCTGCAGCTGCTTCACCTTCCTCTCTCTGTTTTTTAAGGGATTACCTGGGATTCCAGGTGAAAAAGGTGCCCCAGGACCAGCAGGAGCAGAGGTAAGAGGGCCCAGCCTTTGACATGATCAGAAAGGAGTACCTTCAAGGTCTGTATCACTGTAAATAGTTCTTCCCCCATACACCAACAGCCCATTTCGCCTTCCTCATTGTTGAAGGTTCAAGAACTTCTGTATTTACTTATGGTGGTATTTACTTATGCTGGGCATCAGGAGAACATGAGGAAAATCAAGGCAGACACATGACATCTCTGTAGCACGATCAGTATTGTCTGAGATACTCCTTCCAACTTTGGTATTCTTCAAGAGTATATCTTTGTATTGATTCCACAAAACCACAGGTCTCATATAAGTTACTGCAGCACATTACCAAAAAATTGCAGAGTATCCAGATTCAACACCAGCCCATTTGACCTTGACTGCATTATGTCTCACGTGAAATGGTTTAATAGTCTCAATTATCTTCTGAGAGCTTCTTGCTTTGCATGTATTTCCAGTTATCACTGAAGTACGTTTGCATGTCACCATGGGTAGGTGTTCGCACTGCCATTGCATGTGCATATATGATGACCCAAGCCATATAATTAGCCATTACTTTGGCATCAACAGCTTAAACCTGTTAGTAGAAGTCTTAGCATTATGGAAAACACAGTAATACCATACAAGTTTTAACTAATGTCTGCTATTCATCTGTCCTGCCAAAATCCTAAAGAAAGAGCTGCATGGTACATTGGACTAGAACAAACCCTCTGCACTATGATCTATTTTGACCATTTCCAAATAATTGTTGTTTATATTTGAGAACTGCAGGCAAAACTGTCTTTGTGAAGGGAGACCATCAGAGTTGAGCTGGAAATGAAATCGCTGGTAGGCCTGAGGATAGGAAAGAGTCTCACCCAGATGAATGCCTACAAGTGTCAGCATCCTGCGCTGTGAAACAGCCTCTGAGCTGATCAGTCATTAGCAATTCTTCTTATGTCTCAGGGGTTTATTTTTATATTTCGTTTTCTCTCTGCACACAGCACTGGGAGCCATTTCCTCAGCTGTTAAACTCTGAATTGATTAATGAAAACCATTGCCTCCTGCATGTTGTTTTTGTCTGGCAGGCAGTCCTTCCCAATCTGTAATCAGCTCCTATCTCTTGTTTCCATACAGGGCACAAAAGGGCAGAAAGGAGCCCGAGGAGAAGCTGGAGCCCCTGGAGAGACTGTAAGCAACTGCTTCACTTGCAGCATCTTTCCTTGACATAGCACACCTGAAGGGACACTGAAATCAATACATTGCAGATCCTCAGTCCCCGGCTGCTTGGGCACAGGGCACATTGTAAGCTGCAGCTGGAAGAGTCACTGCTTGTGGGCAAACAGACCCAGCTGCACCACACAGATCGATGCCCCAGTCAGCCAAATTCTAAACTGTGTATCTTCTGTTGGCCAGGTCTTTCCATCTCTTACAAGATGCTCAGTGTGAGGTGCCTGCAGAGCACTGGGGTATCAGACAGTCCCAGGCAGCCAGCTGGTGCAGGGAGCTCTTCTTAGCAGCAGCCCGAGTTAGGTTTTGACTATGGTTGGTTTTAGGCTTCTGAGTCAATTCTGCTTTCTTTAGTACAGGCCCATGACCAGAGGAATCATCATGTAGCGCTTTTTTGAGGAGTGTGCTGTAGGGAGTGCTTCTATTGTCTGACTGTGAGCTGAAGAACAGCAAATTCCTGTTTTACTATTGTAAGAGTGTCTAAGCCCTTTGCAGCTGAATAAAAGGACATGAACTTTCTTTGCAAGCAGAGAAAGAGACAGAAGTATTTCAAATAATAATGGAGAGAGAGGATGATTCTGGGAGAAGGAGGGAGTGGGAAACACAAATGAAGCACCCCAGAACAAGGAAATTTCTTCTTCCACCTTTTTGTTCATGTTTTTTTTTGGGGGGGCTTTTTAAGACATTGTCTCTAGCAGTGCTCTGACCCTAGGCTCTGCATTGCCCACCTCCAGGTCCCTTTCACTCTTGGCTGAAGGATTTCTTAGTCTCCCTTCCACCAAAATTGACCATTTCTTTATGTAAACTGATGGCTCTGAGTATGCTGACATGGAAATGCAGGTGCATGCAGGCGCATCCTTTCACAGACTGCTTCTGCTCCAAATGTTTCTATTGGCTCATAAGAATGTGACTGCAAATAACAAAGAAATAAGGGAACCTTTAATTGCCTTTTAGTGAGCCAAAGGCAACAGATAGGCATTCACTAAGTGGAGAGCTGTGCTATAGAAGATTTTCATCATCTCCCAACTCTCTGCATTATCTTTCTGCAATATACTGCTGCCCGGCCCTTCTAGTAGAAGGATTTCTCTGTACTCCAAGTCAGACAGATCTTTTCAGTCTGCTGGTGCAAATGGTTTTGGATTGTCTGGTTTATCCCTAAATGGATTAGGTATCCTAGTAGAAACTCTTTTCCTTGCAAAGCTGTGGTGACAGGTCAACCCTGGTCACTGCAGGATGGCAAGCAACTGCAGAGATAGTAACTTCAACTTATATGGTCAAGTACAGAGGAAAATGTCTAAATATAACCTGGTAACCCCAAGCATGCATCTCTATGGGGACATAAATCCCCAAATATAAGTCCTTTTGTGTCCCCCTTGCATTCTTGGAGAAGCACATGGGTTTTCTTCTTCACTTGCAGAAGAAAAGCCCTGAATTATGAAATATAACATATGTGGTTTGTGCTGTTCATCTGTTTAATGTAAATGACTGCTTTCAGGTATTGTTCCCTAGAGCAGGAAAAGGTAGAATAGTCAACAAAGCATATTTTGTTGACCTGGATTTATATTTTAATGCTAAATCAACATACTTTCCACCATTCTTCTGATGTTTCAGGACCAGACTTTTCTTCCTTTCGGCTAGATTTAGGATTTATTTTGATGGAAGGTAATTTTAAGCTCCCAAAAAGAGTACTCATCCATTTTGCATTGTTTTATGCTGCTTTGCAGCGTAAGGTGTTTCACAAAAATGCTGTGTTTTGCTTTGTGCTTGTGCAACACCTTGTCTGATATAAACTCCAGTCTCACATTGAACTTCTTGTTCCTGTGGTGGTACAAATTGTGAATTTCATACGCACATGCACTTCATTTTCTTAACACAGGGTGTGACTGGACCAGCAGGACCCCCAGGTCCAAGAGGCTTACCAGGAAATGTGGTGCGTATGTACAAGTGTATTTGTTTTCCCATCTGTGCCCTTATTTTTTTATCAAGTATATTTAGTTTTCCCTTCCACTGGGTTTTTTATCAGGTTCAAAAGGCTGTGTTTCATTACACTTTTTTTTGGTTGAATTGAAACGAGACACGTTTTAAACGTTTTAATGGTGTAAACATGAAACGTATTTCCATACTCATATGTGTAGATGAAGCCCCCAGTGATATGCTTTAGTGGTGGTCTTGGCTGTCTTGGGGTAATGGTTGGACTTAATGATCTTAAAGGTCTTTTCCAACCTAGTTAATTCTATGTTTCTGCTTAGCAAGAGGGAGGCACGGAACTGCTTCATTCCTTACCAAATGGTTAAAAGTGATTTTTGCTGCCAGCTCTTCAAGAGAAAAGTTGCAATATTTATTGTCTTGGGTTTGTTTCCTTTGCCTCATTTTCATTTTTCTTTTTTTTTTTGAAAACGTAACTTCTTGGTATAAAAATTGCATGGTAAACATCCATTTTTATTATGAAAGCATTTGGTCCTGCAATCAAAGCCTTGAAATCAATACAGTGTCCTTACCTCAGTAAGTGTTCGTCATCATTGCTAAGTTGATAGAGCTTTTCATGTTTGCAGAAAATCTTTGGACTAATCTACTTGCTGTTCACCAGTGTAATTTTCTCTCTAGTACCTGGGGCTTTTCTTTGTTTACATGAGAATATGTGAAAAACAGCAGTTAGACCCCATCTTCTAATGTATTCAGGAGCAGTGGTTTAGCACAAAGGACTCTTTAAGGCAGAGTTTACTGCCTGGGCAATCCAAGAAATCTTAAATTGCCTTTCTACTAATTGTTAAGATAAATTTGATTGCATTCATATAGTGATTAAATTTCAAGCTGAAAGATGATATTGAAAGTGAAGACCATTTTCAATTTCATATCAATTTAAGCAAACTTCTATACCAGTGATCCCAATATTTTATCTGAAAAAGCTAATATAGCTAGAAATAATCTTTACTGGTACAGAGAGGAAAATAATTCTTGCATCCATCCCAAGGAGGTGTTCTGCTGACAGGCAGAGAATGCAAAAAAGTGGCCATACACTAGCTGTATAACATGCATAGTTTATTGAATCGAGCATACTAACACACTAAGGCAAACAAGCAGACTAAGGCAAATTGGGTATGTATCTATATATAGTAAATAGTACAATAAAGCAAATCATATATATATATATCAGTAAAGTACAGAGGAAAATTCTCAATGCATCAAATCATGACTGTGTAGAAAGAACAGAGGTTAAGAAGAAATACGTCACCCATCACCACTGAATCATCCAGGCCCACAATTCCTTCTAGGAAGACCCATTACAGCCGATGCCAGGAGTCTCAGGTGACTGGGAAAGTTCCTGTGTGGTGCATCCACCCATACGTGAGGCCTTGGAATTGGCTACAAAAGAGTCCTGCTTTTATACTCTTAAAAAAACAACCAGCTTTATGCCAGCTATGCAGTTATTTACTTGTGGGGCCATGCAGTGTCTCATGATCTCACCGTTGTCACAAGGAACATACACATAAGTACTCTGTTGCATACACTGACAAACCACATACTTCGTTATGTCTCTCAGTCATGAGTGGGAATCAATTCTCAGCTAGGCTCCCATCCATTACTTGAGGTCAATCCAATCACACTGGTGCCAGGACATCGTTTCACATCTTAAAATGGAGTACCACTCCATACTGTGTTTTGGTGAGTTAAGAAATTACAGGATTTAATTTAGAGCTCTACATCACCTATATTCTGTCAAAGAATCCTTTGAGATTTGCCAGGCTGAGAAAAGGATTAAAAACTGAAAGAGAGATAAAATGAAATAGGTGTTTTCCAATGTACAGTTTTGGAAAGCAGTATCATAAGAAAAACAGTGCTGTGAGTTTTTGGGCATCTCTGATACAGAGGTTCTGATTGGGAGTTTGTTGGCAATGGATTAGGAGCTTCTGAGGATTTCATGGAGTGAAAAAATATAGGTAGAAGGAGAAAGCACAAATCTGGGATTAGCTCAATGTCTGGTTTTGCTTTTCAGCTGTTTTTATATTGGAAATAAAAACCCCCAACCTTCGTTTAAGGACTTGGTTCACAGCTTTTCTGTGGTGTTCTCTGGATTACAAGTTGCCTGCACTGGGAAATGTAAAACTGATATTAATCCTTGAGATAAAGTGTATTAACCCCACTGGTCAATCCAGTTGCTTTAGCATCAAACACTGCCTAAAAATAAAGTTTTAAGCTTTAAAGTTCTTTTCTCTCCAGGGTGTGCCTGGACACCCCGGGCTACCAGGAAAAGAAGGAGAAAAAGGGGAAAAGGTGAGTTTGTTCTTTCATTAATTTGTTTCTTTGATTCTTAGGCATTATTCTATGATTTTAAGTAACCTGGAACAGAAGCAGTCTGGACTGAGAAATTATGTTAGTGAATGGTTAAGCCACATGGGCTCATTAGATCATCTTCTCTGACCTCCTCTATTACACATACCATAAAGTTTTCACCCTGTTGCAGCTTTATAATTTACTTAATAAAACCACTGAGCTGCATCTGGATGTAGTGGAGCCACTGCTGCATATTTTGTAATGGTGATGTGCTGTTCTCATCACTTGATAGGAGCAGGGGCTTGGTGATTTAAGTACCTCTTATTCATCACTGTAAACCCAAAGCTGGAAGAAAAAATGTCTTTCATGTTTAGGAAACTGAGATTTCTGCTTTCTTGATAAGCTGTTATAACCGAATCATTAGCTTAGCTTTCTAATGCATCCTTGCTTACCTTTTGCCTGCCTTGCCCAACTGTTACATCCCATCTCACAGCTAGACAGTGAGCTTCCTGAGGTCAGGGGTTTGTCATTTACTTATACATTGCATAGAGCCCAGCATGCTGGTGCCCTGACCCTTGTTTGCTGGTATATAAAAGTTTAATTAGAAATGTGGCCCCATAATGCATACTTAAGGAGTTTAAAAGGGGATGAATCCCAGCCCATTAAGTCAAACCATCTTCCAGACCACTGAGACCTACCTCACGGTCATGTGTGGACCAAGTGTTCTCTCATATACTGTGCTAGATAGAGTCATGTGCTTTACTTGCAAAAGAGAAGTAACAATATATTTTATTGATATATTATCGTGAGTTATCCAAGTTCAGTGGTAAATGTGACAGTGTTTTGACAAGATTTGATGACTAGTTTATTTACTGCATAGAGGGCAGTGTCAGACAAAACTGTCAGGGAGACCTTGCCACTAAGTTATGAGGTTCAGAAAGGATCCTCCTGCATCCTTAACTCGTTAGAGGAGCAACATTGAGAGGTGTCCCTGCTCAGGGAGAGATCCTGGCATGCAGTCCGGTGCTGTGCAGGAAAGCTCAATGAATTCTGGGCTGCCCTCTCTCTATAGAGTAAGATGATTGTCATATCTGCATATCAATTTCAGATGTTAGTTTCTTCCAGATTTGGCTGGAGTCAGATATTGACCAGCCCTTGGTTAGGCGGGTGAATTGTTCAAATTAGCCCTTAGCTATTATATTGTTATCTGTCTCCACTTTCAGCTGGATGCATCCCTTACAATTGCCATTGATGATTATCACTTCAGCAGGGTTATAGTAAATAACCCTGATTTGAGGTGGGGGGAAGCACACTGTCACATACAGCTGGTTCCCCAAGCATTTCGAAGTCTCATTTTCCTTAAGGAAATCTACTCATGCCTTGAGGTTACTGAAGGAAAAGACTTCCTGTAAAACAGGGTTTCCTATGATGCCAAGAAAACTTCAGAGGAGAAGGCTTGAAAAACATCTGTATATTCCAGTCCCAATGAAAGACCTGAATGCTTTATGTATGCTACTGAGTTTTGCTGGATTGTCTTCTACAGGGTGACCCTGGAAAAGAAGGAAAAATGGGTTTACCTGGGCCAGCTGGTGAGCCAGGGCGTGCTGGAGAGCCAGGTTTGCCTGGTAAGGGTAAAGATGGAGAACAGGTAAGTACTGCTGGCAAGCTTTGTGCTTGAGTACCTCAATGTGTGATAGATAAGCATAACTTCTGCAGAGCAGTGGATTTGTGATAGACTTAGGTTGCATTGTCACAAGTCATCACAGGCTGTCTACCCAAAGATACAGAGGGCCTGGCTTTGCAAAAGTGCTGCAGATCACAAAGCTGCATCCAAAAAGGCTGAAAGCTCTATTTCTGGACGTTAAACCCCCTTCAGTGTGCTATGGTGGCCGTTGAAAATGGAGGCCTCCACAAGGAGTATCTGTTGTCTTTGGGACCAGTAAAGATTAGCTTGATAATTAGCAGCCCCCTAAAATCATTTAATTCTAGGTGAATTAGCAGATTATTTAACTTGCTTACATGTTATCAGCAAAATATCACCAGGATAGTATGAGATAAGGAGGGGGGGGGTGGTGATGCTTTTTGCCTTGACTATGTTGAAGTTCAAGCTCCTGTTTGGCTGCATGGTAACTGTTTTTTGGTTTTGACTTTGTCCCTTTAGGGGCAAAGAGGCCCCCCAGGCTTGCCAGGACCCTTTGGACACAAGGTGAGCATGGACTTTATTGTGGACTGGCTCTCTCAATTGCTGGACCTGGTGAAAAAACTATGATGAAGACATGTCTGATTTTCACTGGAAAATAAGAGTTTGTGAAGTTACCACTAAAAAGTGCACCTCCAGCCTTTTTTAGGAAGTTCCTTTCTTTATTAAAGATTTCTCTATTAATGTAGGTGTAAGATGATTAAGATATGAATTAGCTGTGTTCACTATCCACATTTAAAAATCCTTCCAGCATTATATAGATTCATCACAGGCTGAGGGCTCAATGCAGACTTTTTAAGAGAAACTGTGACTGGAGACCTCTAATCCACACAGCTAGAGAGACATTGCATAGCTAAAGGATGATCTACTCTTGAGACTGCCTGTCAGCTCCACAAAATCACTCCTCCGTAGCACTCATCTCTCTCCAAGGAAGATGTGAATTGTTTTCCAGTGGGACCAGATAGTCCCGGTTTGCCCTTATGTTTCGTAGTTAAGGCAAAGACTACATAGTTGATGATGTTAATGACACTAATGTCTTCAGCTGAAAGTAATCTTTATTCCCTTATAAGTACACAGCAAATAGAGAAAGCAATAGAACAGCAAAAACCTTTACTTCTGGGAGTATCTGATTTGTGCTTGAATCTTCAATCAGACATGTTAGAAATTAACCTCTTTGAAATTACTGTGTCCTCTTATGGATTGGAAGAAGAATGGGATGTAGAAACTGATGCTGTAAATGATATTAATAGGAATATTGCAGTAGGAGATTAGATCCATCTTGGTCCTGTATATTTGAAATAACCAGGCTGCTATGAAACTCTTACATTTTGCTGCATTCTGTATATATGCATTGTAGTCAATCATATATATCTTTCGAGAGTTCAGAACACACATGATAATAGGCTGAGAATGAACATAAAAGTCAGAAAAAAACCACTTAAAAAACCCTCATGAAATATCCTCTTCAGTATCAACACAAGATAGAAAGGATCTTAATTGTGCATGGGGAAATGCTAGTAAACTTTTTGTATTGAAATTATGTTCTTCAATAAAATAGAGCTAAAGGATCTGATGGAGTGTTTGAACCAATCAGCCTCCTTGCAGCATTGTTTCTTTGTAATATAAGATAAATTTAAGGAGAAATAAAGAAAAGGAAAAAAATAGGAGGTATTGCAGACTGAACTTTGGGTGGGCAGAATCCATGGGTAATGATTTTTCTATCATACTTCTATATAATTGGAAATAGTGTAACAATGAATAACATGAATAAGATTCTTTGTTATAAATCTAATGCCAACATGAGTCCAAATCTCACAACTGCAATAATCTTACTTGATTGCAAGAGAACAGACTTCAAATGAAAGTATTGCAGCTGAATTCTTTCTTTTAATGTCCATTAAGCAGTGTCAAGTAGTTTTCTGTTCTCTGAAGGTTTAACTATTGAAAATCCTTCTTTCCAGGAAGGAGGTCTCTCATTTTGCAGCATAGTCTTCTGGAGAGAATGGTAGAACCGCTGACTAATTTTTTTACCCCCAGAATTGATCATACACTTCCGTGGGCAGGCCTATGTTGGTAAAAGAAAGAACATTAAGATGTAACCAGACATCCCTAATTCTTTCTTCCATGCATAAATTTACAGCACTGGTGAGGCCACACCTAGAGACATTGAGGCATTGAGGCATTGAAGGGAGTCCAGAGGAGGGGAATGGAGCTGGTGCAGGGAGCACAAGTGTGATGAGGAGTGGCTGACGGACCTGGGGGTTTAGTCTGGAGAAGAGGAGGCTCAGGGGGGACCTTATCACTCTCTACAACTGCCTGAAGGGAGGTTGTAGTCAGGTGAGGTCAGTCTCTTCCCC
The DNA here is from genome assembly GCA_024733675.1 of Psilopsiagon aymara. NCBI lineage: Eukaryota > Metazoa > Chordata > Aves > Psittaciformes > Psittacidae > Psilopsiagon > Psilopsiagon aymara. The sequence continues at coordinate 51,936 of JANRGW010064639.1, read as the reverse complement.
CAAGCAACAAGTGATAGGACATGAGGAAATGGCCTCGAGCTGCACCGGGGGAGGTTTAGACTGGAGATTAGGAATGATTTCTTCACCAAAAGGATGATCAGATATTGTAACAGGCTGCCCAAGGCAGTGGTGGAATCACTGCCCCTAGATATGTTTAAAAGATGTGTAGATGTGGCCCTCAGTGACATGGGTTAACAGTGTACTTGGTAGTCTTGGTTTTAAAGGTTGGATTTGATGACCTTAAAGGTCTTTTCCAGCTTAGTTGATTCTGTGATTCTAAATATTAAACAATGATGCTTGCAGGTTAGCCATGTACCACTGAAAGACAAAGAAAAGCACATTACAGTACTTAGCATTTCCCCAAGCTGAGGAGAGTGCCTAACACTGCAGGCCGAGGCAAATGCTGGAAACTGGATGCAATGCACTAAAATAAAATACTTGTAGAGGTTGTGTTACCACTCCTTTATGTATTGTGGCACACACTGACATTGTCTGAGTGCTCACAGACGTGGTCTGGAGGTCTGTAAAAGAAGGGGGCAATTTTCTTGGCATTATGTGACAGTAACCATCACATGCTATCTGTCACCATATCCCCATGCTGCCACAACCTGATATAGTTCCTCTGTGGGCAGGATCAGGTCAGGATGTATCAGTGTTGTTTGTTGTAGAACCTGACTGCATATCAGTACTTAAAATAGGCCTATAAGAAAGATGGGGAGAGACCTTTTAGCAGGGTCTGTTGTGATAGGGTGAGGGGTGATGATTTTAAACTAAAAGAGGGGAGATTCAGGCTATATGTAATGAAAAAAATATTTCCAATGGGGATGGTAAAACACTGGCCCAGGCTGCCATACATGGATACACCATCCCTGTAGACATCCAAGGCCAGGCTGGATGTGATTCTGGGCAACCTGATCTAGATGAAGATGTCCCTGTTCATTGCAAGGGGGGTTGAAATAGATGAGCTTTGAAGGTCCCTTCCACCACCAAACTATTCTGTGGTTCTGTGTTTTCCCAATAGTACTCAAAACCCTTAATTTTCTTTCTGTGTTTCAGGGTGAGAGGGGCCCTCCCGGCCTCCCTGGACAGCCAGGAGACAGAGGTACACCAGGAATTGGGCTGGCTGGACCCCCTGTAAGTAGCAGCTACTGCTGCAACCTGTATCAAGGCAGAAACTTACCTATCGCCATCTCGGGAGTGCATTGCCTATGCTCAGCTATGCAAAGAGCATGTTGGACATTTCACCCTCTGAATTCGCAAACCACAAACCAGTTGAGAAGCTGCCATTTGTGGCTCAGACATCTACACGTCTGTTGTGAGAGCTCTTGATGCATTCATTTTCAGTTGAAAGGCAGAAAAGTGCTATAGGAGCAATTGATATCACTGGCTGTTACTCCTGACTTTTTTGTGTCATCTTGACACACTGGCTGTGGATGTGAGTTGTGATCTGTGCTGAGCCAGCAGGTCTGGTCTACTGGGCAGATGAACCTTGCTGACACATTATTAGAAGGGATGAGTGTGACACACATGCCCACATCAGTGGCATAGTCAGCACTGGTGGGGAAATACAAGATCAGGTTGCTTAAATTGCTGCATTCCAAGAGAGCCAGGGTCCCTATAATTTCCCACAAAACATCCAGATCTGCCTGCATCTCTGGTCCCTCTATCTGGGAGTCTGCTATGGAAAGTTTGGATTTCCATATTGCTGAGCTTTGATCACTTCAGTACTTGTCATGTACAACTCCTTTTGAGATGAGGGGGGTTTGGGAGTGCTCTGACTGCAGCCCTGCTCGGAGACCTCCAGATGTGCTCTGAATTTGCAAATGAGACATTTAGGAGGAGTCAAACTTTATTCCTAGCTGTAACTTTTAGGTGATATCTGAGACCCTGCATTCTTTTGTGACCCCTTGTACACACCATGATACTGTACCGATCACAGTCAACGTTTTCATGCTCTGGTTATCTAGATACAAGTTTCCCAGTTAGTGCAGGAAATTACCTTTAAATCATGTCATATTGCTATGTAATCCCGGTTGAGAAATCCAGCTTTCTGAGCTAGGTTTCCACTTCATATTTGCTGTTACCAGGCTGAATACTGTATAAAGTGAAGTAGACTGGGTCAACCGTGTTTTGCATTATGACTCTGTCATGGCCTTCATGGTCCTCACAGTTACCAATGACTGAAGATTTGCTGAATGCTGTTTGTTATGATTCATCTAAGGAGCAGTGATGTTCTTGCATTTCTTAATGTTCAGTCATTTATATTAAAAAAAATTAGCAAATGCGTATCAGGCTTGTTTGAAAGTCACTAGCTGGGAAGTAGTTTTTAATTACTGATTTTTACATTCAGTGCAGGCGTAGATGAGTTCACTTCTGCAGCCTGATGTACACTAGATGACAAAGTTATTCTTCATTAGGGACTTAACATCTGCTTATTTATGAACGTAGATGACTGAGAATTTGATCCCAAATATAGATATTGCTTGTCTCACAGGAGAAGATCACCTTTCTTGTGAGTCATCATTGTTTCACCACTCTTAGGATAAATAACCACCTCTATATCACACTATTCCTCTTTGATTTGTCTTTATTTATTTAATCTGCTTCCCTATGTACATTTTTCAACAAGTATTACGATAGTTTTCTCCACTGTAGATTCATCATAACATCAGCTCCAGCGCAAAGACTCTAGAATCTGAAAAACATTGTACAACTTCGAATGCATCTGGCTTTCATGAAGACTGAGTCCCATAGAAAGAAAAGAATAAATTCAGTGGAGCTGCTTCAGTGCATATCACATACTGAATTAACGGTGTCAGCCTATACCCTTTTTAGCAATGTGAAAACATTGTGTGTATAATACCTTTAGCTTCAGAGCTGAGAGGCAGCAACTCTTCTTAATTGGAGTTTTCGCCCTGTTTCCTCCTGTGCCCTTTAACTCCTCTTGGGCTTTGCTCCTGCACAGAAGGTACATATGGATGATGATTTTCTTACTTTGTCTGCTAAAGTATTCAATTGCATAGCACTGAGCCATAAACTGCATATTAGCAGAGTGTGTTCTTCCCATCTGAACCAGAAGAAGAGAAATGCTTGGAGAAATGGGGTGAATTCACATGCTTGCGCTGAAATTGCCTAATAGAGGTGTGCGCTGCATAAGTAAAATGGTTTTGCTCTTGTTCTGCCTTGCTCTGTTCATATTACCATGGGTTCAGAATTATGTGTTTAGTCTTTGCTTAAGCAGAACGTTAAGGTGTCTTGCATGGAGGACTGTATGAGGATTAGTGAATTAATGTGCCTGAAATAGAAACCAAAAGTTGAGAAGTCTTAGTGTGAGGCAATTTATTCAAACATAGCCCTGGAGATGTGAGGTCAAGCCTTTTTTTGGGTGTATTTGACACATCCATGCTGGATATGGATATACCATCACTTCTGTGTTGTTCCTATCAAAGTGGATACCTTCTAGTAGCTCAGTCTACTCAGCTGCACCTTCTCAAATCACATCCCCAAACAAACAGCATATGGAGGTCCACTGCACTCCCTACTTTGACCTTATTTAAAGGGCACACATCCTGTGGGATGCTTTTCCTTTTGTTAGAGGTAGCAGATTACAGTGGTCTTCAGGACCCGGGGGAATTGTCCTGTCTCAGCCCAACAGATGTGAAGGTGCTGTGGTTGTGTCCCCAGGTCCAGCCAGTAGTGCTGCTAAGCACGAATTGCCAATGGGCGTATGGACATGCAATGCACACACATACGTGTGCAGCTGCGCAGACCAAAGCAGAGGACAGTGCTTTATGAACACTCACATAAACCTAAACAGCACTCTCAGAAACATGATCAAGAATATCTCAATCTCTCTTCTCCTCTCTGGCTGGTGGGGTTTGAATTCCACTGTTGGGATATATAAATGAAATGTGGACCTTTCCAGCAGCTGGTCTGGACACCTACTTTTCCCAGTACTCAGACCTCTACATCCTAATGTCCTCCAGTGGCTGACACACAGATCTCTCGTCCTTACCAGCTCATGTGGTTTCAGGACCACAAAGATTCAGTGACCCAGATTTAGATTCCTGATCTCACCCATGCTGAAGCACATTACAAACAGGTTTTAATGTGAATATAGTAAATGGGGTTACATCAGGCTGGTGGCCAGTCGCCAGTGGGGATCCCCAGGGCTCAAGGAGGGTAGTGCAGGAGGAGGTGCTGTTCTTCTCTCACTGGTAATCAGCAATAGGGCATGAAAAAAATCAAATGAAGCTGCATCATGGGAAGTTTGAATTGGACATTGGGAAAAGGTTGTTCACTGAAAGTGCAGTGAGTCACAGAAACAGGCTCCCTAGGGAAGTGGTCACAGCACCAAGCCTGTCAGAGTTCAAGGACCATCTGAATGATGCTCTTACTCATATGGTTTAGATTTAGGCAGTCCTGCAAGGTGCAGGGAGTTGGACCCAATGATCCTCATGGGTCCCTTCCAATTTCATATATACTATGTCTGTGGTGAGGTAGTACAGGGCTCAGGCAGACAACTATGTTAGCATACGGCTGACCCCTCTGGTCCTTTTTTTCTCTTTCTTTCTCACTATGCCTTTGACGTTCCTCTTATCATCCTGCTGTGAGTATTCTACACCCGGACGTCTGTGTGAGCAGCCTGTCAGACTTTCTCTTTTTCCTCACCCTTCCTACTCCAATTTTATGTTGGTGCTTCAGGATCCAACCTCATCAGCGCTTTCAGTGTTTTGATTGCTGTGTCTTTTCGGTTTGCAGGGCCCAGTGGGACCACCAGGAGACAAAGGGTCATTGGTACAGTATGTCTTTCTAGCTACATCCAGATTTTATGGGGAGGGGACAACACCACTAATTGCATTTTTACCAGTTATTTGATGAAGGCATGGATAGTTTCTCCTTGCCCAAGGATGGTGGCGTCACAGGTGCCTGACCCTTAAAAGGACTTCTCTTATGCATTAGCAACCACTTGTCTGCTATATTGAGTTGTGAGAAAGAGCTGATTTGGACTCTTGGCCTGGTGACAACTTTTCCTTACCTTTAATAGTCCTACAAAATAAGGAATGAGTTTAACCCTTGATTCAGAAAAGTATTTCAGGGCATTTAAGTCAAACTACCCTGCTATAGCTTATAGCCAAGGCTTCAAAGGTTTCAAATAAACTGTTTTTAAGCATTTTTCTTACTTAAAACTTACTTAAATCTCTGCAATTCACAAACACACTTAGTTCCTCAACATGCAGTTTTACAATGCGGCAATCCATTGATGCGAAACAAACAAATGCGTACTGAGGTCTCTGTACACGCTAGCATGAATCTCCACCATGACAGCCAGTCCTAGACAGTGTACTATGGCACTGAGGAGCAGCACCTTTCTTTTCTACAGACCTATGCTCAGTCATATTTTCTCCCTGTTCATAAACTTGCCTCCTATAAAGAGTCATTATTACCTTTCCAATCAAAGTATGTGAGGCTTGACTTAGTGATGTGGTAAAGTCCTCTGAGGCACAAAAATGACTGATGCTGTAGTAATAGAATGTGGGATTTCTATTTTTTTCCTTAAATTCTCTCTTAGTAGTTTAATTGCTGGATATTTTTTTTCTCACATTAACTATTGTATTGAGGGTTTCTTGCCTTCAGCTAAGAAACACCTCATAACTACTGTCCTCACTGGGTTTGTCTGTTCTCTCCCTGCAAGGGTCCCCGCGGAGTACCTGGTATCCCTGGACCACAGGGGCCTCCTGGCCAGGATGTAAGTAAACTAAAAGTGTAAGTGCTCAAGATATCTGACAATGCTCAAATCTAATTTTTAATTGGAAAATCTAATTTCCCTAAATATTGCACTCGTACTCAACTGCAGCCATTGAGTGTTACAAGAATGGGCTAAGGGAGATGATTTGCAGAAGTGGTGGTCTTACAAGATAGGATGTTAGAGGGGTAAACAGATAGGCTAAGGAGGGTTGTTTCAAGGAAAGTGGTGATCTTTACCACTGAACCACTTTTAAATGACACTAGACATGGGACTTGGCAGCATACGCTGGGGAACAATCCCACACTGGGAAAGGATGATAGCTAAGATGTCTAGGAACTTCTTGGAAGCTGCTGAGATAAGTAATCTATAATATTTCTATGAAAATAGGGCCACAGCTGTCAAAAAACTCTGTGTGAGTTCATTTTGCTGCTGCAACTGTGCATGAGAACTGACATTTTAACCTCTTGGTGCATTGTTCTCACTTCCGTCATCTCAGTGGGTGAGTCATGGAGCTGAGGGATATAGAGAAACGTGGCAGGTTCCCAGCTGGAAAGCTGACCTGTCTCACTGCCTGGTTTTGTTGAAGTGTGGGATCAGAAAGAGGAGTGTTTTGAACTCTGCTGGTCAGCCAGCTCTGTGATGTGGAAACCAGTTCTGGATCAAAACCAGCAAGGAGGCTCTAAAGAATTTGAAAGCCTTGCTCTTTGGATTTGTGCCTGTTGAGGGATCGCTATGGGAAGGGGGTGGTATGCTTTTGTAGTTTTTCTCAGAACTGCTTTATGATGCTGTCGTGTATCATAACACATCATTACAGGGGATAGTGGGTACAAACGAAAACAGGAAAAGTTCAGGTTGGATATGAAGAAGTTCTTTACTGTGAGGATGCTGAGGCACTGGAACAGGTTGCACAAAGAAGTGGTAAATGCCCCAGGCAGTGCTCAAGGCCAGATTGGACAGAACCTTCTGACAAGGGGTTGGAACTGGTTGATCTTCAGGTCCTTTCCAACCCAAACTATTCTATGGTACCAGTTTTCACAAAGTCCATGGAAAGTGGAACCCTAGTATTGCTTTGATGATGTACATCAGTTGCCTTAAAGGGTGTACTTTCCCATGGGGTAGATCGCCTTTCATCCTGCAACGTCTGGAAAAGAAGGCCTAGTTTTCTTCCCACTTACTTTATCACAATACAAATTATTATGGCCAGAGTATTCCTTCTGAGACTATGATATCAGAAATGGTTCTTTGCCTCCATCACCCTGTGTCCCTGAACAGCCACAGGTTCAGTATTGACTGTGTCCTGCTGACTGCCTCTAGATCTCCTTACTTTGTCTCAGATGTCTGATACTTTCAATGAAGCCATTTTAAACAGGAGTTGCAATAGACAGGTTTAGTACAGCTGTATTGTATGAGAAGAGTGTCAGAGCCAGCTTTTCTGAGTCTCTTTCTGGCTCTATTCAGATCAGCATTAGCTGGTCAGTGCTTGGAGAAGCATTATTATAGTCTTTACATCTCTCCCTTTTCCTGCAGAAATTACCCAAACAGAACCATTCCTTATGGTACTGATAAAATGCATCCTTTATTACACCATCTGTTTTAATTGCACTCGATATGGCCTTTAGGAGCTCTTCGTATCCTTACTGATCGCCTGTTAAGCAATTCTACCTGCATTTCAGGAACCATAAATGCAACCACAGGGCACATTCCAACATTTCTTGATGTAACAGCAGGGATACCTACTTTGACAAGATCATGCATTTACAGTTTCCTGATCTCTACTTTCTTTTATGACTAGTACAAACGGATTTTTTGTTCTGCTTTGCACTCTTGTATATCAATCTAGTGTTCCTGTATTCTTTGAAACATCCCAATTTTTGTGCTTTGTTGTATTTAAACAGTATGTCATTGGCTAGGAAAGCTTCAACTTGAATTGCTAATATGAATTTACCATGCAGCTCCCAAGCCATTCAGTGGTAATAGCTTCGATTACTTGCCTTGTTGTCTCATTTTTTGCTGTAGCCTTTGCAACTGTATTCCATTTTATTTTTTTCCAGGACTTAATAGTTCTTTTAAATCACATTTACATACATTAGGTCATTCCCTGCTCTATCTTTTCCAGTTACAGACTCATCAGATACTCTTAGAAGTGTCTGCTATAAGTTGTTATATTCCCTGATACTGCAAATCAGATTTAAAGTTATATTTGGGGAGGTGGAAAAGTCAATACTTCTTTTGCAATAGCTTGGGCCAGAATTACCTCCTGTTAAGTGAATAGATTGGGTTTTACATATGACTCCATTCTAGCTTCTTTCTCATGCCCTAAAAGCATATGCCATACTGTTTGCAATAACAATGACCAGGATCACCTTTTGAAACATCAAATTCAATCAAACATCAGGAGTTCTCAGGGCAGTGCTTCATTTGCTTAAAGTTAGGGTTTGAATATCCTTGTCCATGTATACAGTACAGTCATGGTGGTTTTGTTCCATTCCTCTTAGCAAAAGGTTTGGTGTTTATTTGGATTGTAGGGGCTGTAGCAATAGAATAAGGGTTAACGGGTTTAAACTTAAACAGGGTAAGTTCAGGTTAGATACAAGGAAGAAGCTCTTTTACTGAGGGTGCTGAGGTGTTGGAACAAGCTGCCCTAAGAAGTTGTGAATGCCCCATACCTGGCATTGTTCAAGGCCACTTTAGGCAGAGCCTTGGGTGATATGGTTTAGTGTGAGGTGTCCCTGCCCATGGTAGGGTTTTGGAACTGGATGATCTTAAGGTTCTTTCCAACCCAAACCTCGTTTGAAACAAAACTGGTACATATTGTCTTGTCCTTAAATTTGACTTTTTTTTTTTTTTTTTTCTCCCCTAGTTAACTAAAACTCTGACTTTTAAAGCCTGAAATGTACTTTCTGTAGGCTTCTTTGTAGTCTTTCTTTTCACCTCTAATAAGACTTAACCAGTTTCGTATCAGGGCTGCTATATATCGTGCCTACTTTCATGCTCCTAATTACTTCAACCATCACAAAGATGATCTGAAGGTCCTTTCCAACCTTAACTATTCTATGATTCTATGGCTTTCACTTGCTTTTGGGGAGAACAAAAAAATCCAAATCACATTTTAAGCTGGCAGTGCTCCTGCATCAAGTATTAAAAAAAGTGTAACCTTAAGCACCTTCTTTCAGAGACATTGGCCAATCTCATTTACTGAGAGTCATGGGTCCCTTCCTTGGCAGCTGGTCTAGCTTGAAGTTTGCTGATGAATACACATCCTCTGCAATGCACACACACCAGGACTGGGGAAGATACAGACACTTGCACCATCCCAGCTGACAACAGGTCACCTGTGGTCCCATGTCAGCCATCCACATGGAGCCCCTCACTTGCCTTGGTCATGCTGGTCCCCAGTATGTGGTTTTGGGAAGGAACAGTGGCTGCAGGGTGGAGACCCCTGCAGTCACTCCAGTAGCTGACAGATAGGCTGGGGAGTCAGGATCCCAGTCTGGCTGCAGTAGCTGGCACCAGTTTTCAGTAATACTCACATGTAAGTCTCACTTAGGCATTGTAGCACGCATACATACACATTATGCTAAAAGATAGTTAAGAAAAGATTAATAAGAAGATATGATAGGATCATAGTGATGAGGGGAAGGGCTCAGCCAGACAATTGCACTGACCAGCTGCTTTTTCAGACAGAGAGGGTAATGAGGTCTTGGAACAGGCTTCCGAGGGCAGTGGTGGAATCACTGTCCCTAGATGTGTTTAGAAACCATGTAGATGAGGCCCTCAGTGACATGATTTAGTGGTGGTTTTGACAGTCCTGGGTTAGTGGCTGGACATGATGATCTTAGAGGTTTTTTCCAGCCTAGTTGATTCTATGATTCTGCGATTCTATAACACATTTACAAAGTCCCTTTTATACCCTTGACTGTCTACTCTCCTGCTTTTTCCTCATTGCTTCCTTTTTCTATGCACAACCACTTATGCATTGCCACACATCTGCCCATCCCCGCCCCCCCCCCCCCCCATTTCAGGAACCCCCTGGTTTACAATCTTATCACTTGCTAGGGCCAGCTTGATCTTCCTGGAAGTGCAGATTATGGTTTCTTCATATCCCATCCAATTAGTGTGAGTTGCAAGATTTGTTTCTTGTTAGATCTCTGTCTTGATTTATTTTGTTTCTGATTTCTTCCTTTTCCCTTGGTTTCCAAAGTGACAACATACTGGCGCAGATAACCTTGCTGGATTAAACCTCCTCACACTCCCAGATGTCTTCATCAATTAGTGTGACTGTCCAGCTTTGGTTCCCATCACTGCCTCCCTTACTTGTTGGTCAGGTCTGTGTTCCTGTATGTTCTTATTTATGGCTTCCTCGTTTTCCCTTGTTGCATTGAAAAAGGTACCTCTAAAGGAGAAGACACTCTCTGGCCTTAACCTTGCACAACACATTTTTGGGGAAGCATCCCTTTTCCCCTGTCTGCTGGGAGAAAAAATGGTTCTGTTCATCAAAACTATTTAATTCCCTTAGATTAGAAAGCAATCTGAATGAGACATTCTCCTGTCCTACTATTAGCAGCGAGGGCACAAATTTAATAGTCTCTTTCTACATTTTGATTATGATCATTTTAATTAACATAAACTTTGAATTATTAACTGTTTAATTATGTTAATTATTTATAGCTAAATTCCAGTGTTACCAAGAAGTTAATCTTCCCCTACATTTATTTTCATAATTACAAAAACTTTGTGGATGCATAATTACTGCCATGAGAGCTGAAAAACAGAGATTTCTGTTCTGACATTGATTTTCTCATATAGTTAGAAGGATAGTTCCAAGACGCCTTTGTGTTTGTTTTAGGATACATACACCCCAACCAGAGTATGTTTATTAAATCCACTATTAGGTTTTATTCCTATTTATTATTTATTATTTACAACCTATTTTAGCTATTGCATTTCAAGCTTAAATTTCAGTCCTGTAATAGAACCACCCCACCATAAGCCTGTATGACTGGTTTCCTTATACTCTTTCATTTTCTCATACATCACTTTCCTAAGCTTCAATTTTCAGCATGTCATCCGCACAGCTTCCATCAGTCCTCAGTTAAAGACCACTCCTGTATATCACATTTTGCAGAACTGTATATTATACCTCCTCACTCCTAACATCTTTTTCCTGCAGTTTTGCTGTGCCACTCATTAGATATTCTACATCAAGCCAGCCACTGCTGGCTGCAAGCTCCTGAAAGTGTTCAAATTTTTTGAGCCTCCCAACACTGGTTATTTGGATCCGTGCATGTTCTCTCATCACATCAGCAGCATTTCTTTTCAGTACCATGCATTATTTTTGGGTAGACTCATTGAAGTTCTTCTTTTATGTATCTATTTTCTGGCTTTCTCTTTTCTAGTTTCCTCTGCTGTTGGTCAGCTTGTCAGGAGCAGTTATACCCTCTGTGCCTTTCTTCTAGCACTTTCATTCTGCTCTGAACAATGTTTGTAGCTTGCCCTCTGTTGTCAAACTTTTCTAACTCCAGTCCAGAAATCTTTCCTCTACATTGGACTCTGCTGCCAGTTGCCTGCTCTCTGATAATGCAACATTCTGAAGTGCAATCATCCTGCACCTGGTTTGTTGACTTCAATATCCTGGCTTATTTGCAACCTGTTAAAGACATCTCCAGGTCTACAACATGCAGTGTTCAAGTATATAGGTCCACCCTCTTTTGTCTCAAGGCAGTCTGATACTTTGTGGATATCACAGCCTTGCTTGCATCTTTCCCAGGATCTGAGTTTTAGTCACTCTCTTCTTTTCTCATAACTAAGAAGTCTTTTGTATATTCATCTTCAAACAGAACTCCTTTAAATGCTCAAATTCCACTGGTAGCACCATGTCAATTTTCAGATCCCTGAGCAAAAGGCTGTCAGGAGCCCTAATGTAGAAACAGTTTATTTGTAGCTACATGAATAGTCAACATGAAAGATATTTCTGAATTGTCTGTTCTGTGCTGCTTTCTGATTCAGGATGATTCTCATGGCTCGAGTCTGTGCTTTTCATTGCACTCCTTAAAAGCAAGTGCTGTGTGAATCTTCCTGAACAAAACAGACCTGAGAATATAAGATCTGTGTAACTGTTATTTAGGCAACCCTCCTCCTGCTTGCAGAAGTGGTTGAGAACCACAGTGGAGAGGATGCCAAAAGCATGACCTGGCAATTAGCATCTGTGAAAGAGAAGGGACTTTGGGAACATCCCATAATCTTCTGCATTCATATTGATGCTCTGTAAAAGAGCAAACTATAAATGGATTTAATGTCTCCTTATGTTTACTCAGTTCCCCAGAAGGACATTTGTGGGTAATTATGAGCTAAGAATCTTCACACTTTATCTTCTCTTGGCTCTCACCTGCAGAAGGTTTGGTTCCTCGGGAAACAAGCTTTCATCCTTGGACTTCAGTACTACTTCACTTCCACTTCAGCTCCACTTCAGTTCATGCTTAATATTCATGTCAGAAAGTCAAGGTAACTGGAGGGTTGTTGTTCAGCCAGAAGTGTTTATTGTGGGCATAGAAAGGGAGCAATCAATATATTTTCCCATTTTCTCTCTCCTCTAGCAAGAGGTACAGGATTTAAGTTATAAGTGAGGTACGAGGATGAAATTCAAGTTTGCCTTATGGCTATAATTATGGTGTAGCAGGGTATCTGAACGTGCTTAAGGTATTCATCCCCAGGCAGCCAAGTAACTTTCCATCTAGTTGTCTGCATAAATAATACAACAAACTGATTGGAGGCAACGGATCAGCATGAGACAATGTGATTGACAGAATTCCCAGTGCCCTTCCTGGCAAAGTATTTGGTCAATTTCTGAAGGAGCTTTACAGGTGGAAATATGCGATAGTCTCAGAGAGTCCCTTAGGTAGCCCCTGCCAAGACTAGAGTGATTGGAAGCTGCTACTGGTACCTTCAGCGTGTTAATTAACATCCTGGGTGGAGAATCTGGCATCCTCCCAGAGACCTCTCCAGATGGGACCTGCTGTAGAATCAGCAAAACTGAACACAGAGAAGGTGCTTTTAAGTGGGTTTTTTTTTTTTTTTTTTTTAATAGAAGCTGTTCCTGCAGGTCCAAAGACAGTCACAAAAAACAGCCTTTTGTATGTTGTTAAGATAGCTAGAAGGTATTTTGTATTATGTTTTTTAAGATTCTCAATAAGGATAAAGCATGCATATGTTTGAGTGATGACACAGGCTGATGGGACAGGTGAATCCAGGAATTTAACAGAGAATGATTTGGAGAAATATCACCCATTCCAGCTTAAAACACCAAAGCAAGGATCCTCGCAATGCAGATTCCTGTCATCATCTATACATTGACCAAAAATTTAGTTTCTTATGTGAGCAACATTTTTCCCAAAGATTCAAAAATGATCTTTTGGTTTGCTTTGTCTTTTGATTGTTTTTTCTTATTTATTCCTATTTATTTTATTTTTTAACAAAGCAATGGTTTGCTCATGAGAAGCAAACTAGTGAGGAATAATGTCCACTTTCCAAACTATAACTTCCTGAACCTTAAATTCTAAGGATGCTGGTCATTTCTATGCCTTCATCACAGGAAAATTGATACAAGTTGTTAAACCACAACACTAATACATCCCCACAAACAAAAAGGCCCCTAGCTATTTCATGTGCAAGGGACCTGTCTGCAAGGCTTGTGCAAAACAAGGTCTTGATTTTGCATGTTACAGGTATCTCCAGGGATTAACATTCTTCACATTATTGCAGTGCCTCGTGCTTCCTCTGATAAGAAAACAAACTAAAGCAATTTCAGACTTTGTGTGACTGGCATTTTAACAGTCACAGAATAGATAAATGAGCTTTAGCAGGGGTTCAGAGGAGGTTAAAAATTGTGGATATCTCAAGGAATTTACTGTTTGTCGCATGCAAGAAGCAGTGATGCTCAGTGGCAGAAAGTAAAATGCGCCAGTGCAGAGCAGTCAGCAGGGTGTGGGAACACCTCATAATATTATGATAATTTCTCTTTCTCTTGATCTGTAGGGTCTACCTGGAAACCCAGGGGAAAGGGGACCTCCTGGAAAACCAGTATGTAACTTCACTTCTACATTACTTCTTCTTTTAAACTCAGTTTCCACATCTACACCTCATCTCAGAAGTGCACTTCAGTGCATTTCCGCTGCTGCTCTTTCCAGCTGAGCAGCTTGAAAAGCACCAAGAACCACTAAGGGGTTCTGGTAAAAGTGTCTGTGATGGCTTCAGAACAGTATAGAAATAACAGGATATCCTGCATTTAAATACCCTCAGAAAGAGCTCATCTCAGGTGTGATGAAGTGCAGTGGAAATGCAGGGCAGGAAGTAATGTTTGGCTTAGGAAGGGCAAGGGAAACCAGTAAGAGTCCATAAGCATGTTCAGTAAAAGTTCTTATACTTTGATGTCATTTCAAATTGCATGAGATAATGAATTTCTCATTCCACAGGGCTCTCCACCCCTGCTCTCTCCAGAGGACATTAATCTCTTAGTAAAGGTAATCAGCCTTTGATGATATTGTGAGTTTAACTGTATGCTTGATTCAGACCTAACACTCTGTGACGGGGAAGTGTCAGAGCTAGAAGTGCAAAAGGTGCCTTTAAATGCTCTGTCAAATCTTGAAACTTGCAGGTCTCCTAGTCGCACCTGGTACTGGGACACCGAACACATGCTGGAGATCAAAATCCTTTTACCATCCCCAGCAGTGAAATGACCTACAAAGATGTTTATAACATGGTGTATGTTACAGAGCTCTGAGCCTTTTTTGACTCTTTGAGGCAAGCATACCCAAGGAACAACAAACATTGTCCAGTTGTATTGCCTAAACCAGAAACTGGAACCCATTTTAATGAAATGGCTGATTTTTCATGTATGCATTCAACACTGACTGGAGCAGTTTTGAACTGTGGGTGCAGTCAGTTTGCTTAATGCATTTGAAAGGATGCAGGTAATTAACCCCAGATGCACCCATGTTTTAAAGTGATGATCTGTTTGTCTGTTTTTACTCTCCATGTAGGGAGTTGCCTGGGAAATAAGTCAGTATTTTATAGCTGTTGTGATTGCAAAATCTTTACAGATTTAAATGGGCTGAGCTGAGAGGTTTTTAAGCAGTCTTGGGACATGGCAAGAAATCCTTTCTTATTGATTAGAAGAAACTAAAAAAATCACCTGGCTCTACCAACTCCATTTACAAAAGGAACCTTTTAAGTTTGCTACTGTGACATGGCTTTAGTGAAGAGCTGTCTGTTTCAGGCAGCCAAGTGTTTTTCTGGAGGTTTCACTATACGCTATTGTTTGGGATTTCTGATCAGGACAAGACTAAGAGAATGATTCTTGGGTACAGGATGTCATTTTGATGTTGATGTTCCTTTGGTTTTGTGCTTTGATTATGTTATGGTTAAGCACACTTATATGCCTTGCATAGTCTTTCTGCTTGGTATTTTTTCATTCTACACTTGATACAGGTCTATATAAAGCAACGTCTTGAAATCCCAGATGAAATTAGGGCTCCTGTTGTAGGTGTTTCTCAAGTACCCAGGGAAGCTGTGAATGCTCCTTCGCTGGTGGTGTTCAAGTCTGGGTTGGACAGAGCCTTGGGTGGCATGGTTTAGTGGGAGGTGTCCCTGCCCATGGCAGGGGGGTTGGAACTAGATGATCTTAAGGTCCTTTCCAACCTTAACTGTTCTAGGATTCTATGATTCTACTTATACAGTGAGTAGATAAATATTCATGTAGGAACTAAGACTTAGAAAGACAGTTTACCCCACAATTTTGCAATGGATCATTGACAGAGTTGGGTGTTGGAGCAAGGTCTCCCAACTCTCTGCCTGCTGATCAGTGTCTTCTAATGTACTGTCTTTTATAGGCAGGATTTACTTCCCTTTTGCTGAAGGGAGTCTGCCTTTGAGATGAAAATATCATACTCAAGGTAATTCACTTCCTGAGGATAGTAGAAATGTAAAGACTACTGAGGTGATGCTTCAGAAAGTACTGGAGGGGGGGAGGGAGTAAATCTCCGTGACAGAATTTGGCCAGGACACTGAGGCATTCAATTGGTCTTCACAGAGTACTTAAGATGAGTTCTCCTTGACCGTGCTAGCTGCTGAATGCAGTTTCCCTTGCAAAACACCCTTCTGACATTGTGCTGCACCTGACAGCCTGCCCTCTGAGCAGTAACGTAGCTTTCAGACTCATGCAGACAGAGTTTTCTAGTAGTCATGTAGCTTTGAAGCAAGATTGCGCTTAACAGTCTTGCTTTGCAGTTCTCTGAAGTCCCCCTAGGAAGACCTTTTCCTTGGTTTCTTGATCCTGGATGATCAGCTGGGACTTGTCCAACTGTAACTGATAGGAAACAGCCCATGTGAGCATGTGTGACTTCAGCCGCTAACTCCCACTCTGCTCCACAGTGTATTACTAATTTCTTTCCCCATGTTCTCTCCTAGGATGTATGCACTGAATGCCCTCCTGGCCCACCAGGATTGCCAGGCATCCCAGGTTTCAAAGGTGACAAAGGTCTCCGAGGACCACCAGGGAGAGATGGCCAGGATGGGAAAATGGTAAGAGAGCTGGGGAAGTGACCTTGTCTTGGATGTGCTGTAACCTTGTTTTCTTCTATTTTTAAATGGTCTTTTTTTTTGTCAGCAACCTATTAAATATTTTTTACATGTTTGTAGAGTCAATGGGCTAAATTAGTGTTTACCTCTTCTGCATTGCAGGGGAATGCTGGTCCCAGAGGTCCTGCAGGCCCACCTGGGCTTGATGGCCCAAAGGTTGGTTGTTTTTCTTCAGCTGTCTAATGAACACTTATTTGTGACTAATTATTACACTGTAGGGTCTTGGTGACATCCGTCTCTGTGTAAAGGGGCAGACTGCCTGTTGAGTGGATCCTGTACTGGCAACTCACTGGAATGCCACCTGCATGAAAAACTGTACAGGTCCTGACATGAACACTGTTTCAGTTAAATAGGGTCTTCTATTATTTCTTTGCTCACAAAGACACGTGTGAAGGGCCTCATCCTTGACATTGATTTTCATTACATCAGTGTGTTGATAACAAATAAGGACTTAGAAGTAGATCACCTCACCTAAACCAGGTGAGGAGGAAATTAAAGCCTCAGCAGTAGCTCCCCTGCCTGTTTCACTCCTCTTTGAATCCTATATGCTTGAATCATTTAAACTAAGGCTGGTTCAATGGGCTGCTGGGTTGCCTACACACTATCTTCCATGGAGGTTTTATCCACAGATGCTTCCTTAACATGCTATAGGAAGAACTCCTTCTTTCAGCTTCTGACTGATACTCTAGGGCAACATAAAACTTCTGGTGTCTGAAGGATTCCGATAATGTCACATTTCTAGCATATTCCATGCAGAGGTCTGTCATCAGTGTGCTCACAATGCCAGAGCCTGGTCACAAGCAAACCTTTACAACTACTTAATGTGAAATAAATCAAAACAAATCAATGAAGGGAGAGTTAAGGTGATCTCATGATGGGACACACTTTCCTTCAGTCTTCCCTACATTACTCTCCTATTGTCTAAAACAGCTTCTGCTGTTTGAACATCTTTGTATTTGCACTTATTAGAATGGAGAACAAGCTAATAGAGATACATGAATTAATTTTATATCTTGTAATTAAAAGTGTGGTGATGAAAGCAGTAGAGTCTCAAAAGTAAATATAGCGTTGATCAAAATGGAAGTATGTTCCAGGATAAAATTTGCAGAAGAATTAGCAACCCATAATGACAATAGCTGACAGAAAAGCCAAGCATTCTGAAACAACCCATGTCTGAAGCTTTCTTATATGCTATAAGAAAACAGAAATTTGGGCAGATTGAATGTTTAGATGAAGTAACCAGAACCAGTTTTAAACTGTACATGTGCATAAAATAAGTAGTAGTCTAACTCGTATTCAGTGAAAAGTCTGATTTCACAGAGTTTGTAAATGTTAAAGGAAAGTATTTTAAGACCCCTAAGAAGGTACAAACACAGTCTTTATGGCTCTTTTCTAATACATTATGCAGATCCTTGCAGTGAAATACTGTACTTTTGAAGATGTCATATATTGTCCTTACCAGCACTATCCAAACTACTATTCTGTCTCGTTCTGAAATAGAACAGTAACCTGCAGATCGTTGCTCCTGAGCAGCCTCATTCCTTCTGGAAACATGAATTAGGCCTTTTTTAATTGATAAATAGTGGCCCCTCTAGTTCCCCACTTATGTCCTAGCTCTCATGTAACGAACCAGGGTATTACTTCAATGGCCAGTGACTCATTAGTGCTCCATGTGAGATTCATCTTGCGTTACTTAAAGCATGGATAATACAGACATCTACTTTTGAGTTATCTGCCTCTGTTATGTTATCACTAGGGAAGAGAGAGATTGAGAAAGAAGGGAGCGCTTTCTGGGTATGAATTTTCCGACTGCACCTTAGAAGCACCATTTTTATTACGGCTGCTTCTGAAGGGAGAGTTGATGACTAGCTCATACTGTTGGGTCAGGTCTGATTTAGTGAAGTTCCAAACAACCTGTCTAATTTCTAAGGATGTGTAAGTGTTTTTCATGTCCATGAGACTACAACATAAAAAAAATGGGCTATACTGGGTCTGCTCAAAGGCCATTCTTCACATATATTCCTGGCTCTAACACTGGTAGTAAAAGTCTAAGGAAAAATTTAGGAGGACGGCAAGTAGGACTCGGTCCTAATTTATGAGTTTTATGCTCAAATTTTCAAGTGTTTTATGAAATAGTTCGGAAAGCTGATACAATACTGAATCTAAGTGACTTTCAATGGCTTTCTTTTCATTATCAGGGTGCTAAAGGGGACCGTGGTATGACTGGGGATGCAGGAGAAAAAGGTGAACAGGTAAAAAGAGAATTTTCTTTCCAACAGTACATTCACTGTGCTTGTCCCTTCATCAATAAGTCCTATGATGTCTGTAGAGGAATATCCTTCTTGGAGGCAGAGAAGGAAGATGGAAACCCTTCATCACTGATAAATCTCAAGTGTGCTGCGAGTGGAACTGTAGCAGTCCTCCATAGACTTCCACTCCTATCTCCAGTAAAAACCTTCTTGTGGGATGTGTTTCATCACCTTTAGGTTGGATACATTCAAGTCTTTACATTACCGAACCCATAGTCATTTCCCCAGATAATGCCTAAATGAGATCCTGGATGTCAGGTGTCGTTGGGTTGAAAAAGATAGTTTCTATTTGTCTTAGAAGATGATTATTCTGTGATAGTATGAATGTAGGGATGACCTTTTAGGAGGGACTGAGATGCCACAGGAAAAAGGAGAATGGTCTAAATTAAAGCAAACTTTTATAGCTGTTTTTAGCAAGGGCTATGTCAATAGTTTAAGGTGCAAACCAGCAATTCTTCAATGAAATTTATAGGATATTTTAAACAGGTTTGTTTTCCTGCCTGGGCTCCTGCCTTGCACAATTCCACAGTATCTATTCTCATCTTCCATTAGAGACAATTGAAGTACCCATTAGAAAAGTACACCTTAAATATAATGATATTTATTTTTGATGTTCATGCTTTGAAAAACAAGGTTTTGTTTTAAACAGCCATGTTTCTTTATTTCCTTATAATGAGCTTTCTGTGTATTGTCTCATTCTGATGTTACCTCACAATGTTCAAGCTGCAGTTGGCTTTTAGAGAACTAGAGATGTGAATACTGCATAAAAAAGCCTCTCTTTTTGTTCTGCAGGGTCACCCTGGAATGCCTGGCTTCTCAGGGGCTCCTGGAAACCCTGGTCCACCTGTAAGTTCCTCTGGGACAAAGACTGGGCAACCTGGTATATTGTGAGGCATCCCTGCCCATGGCAGGGGTTGGAACTGAATGATCTTAAGGTCCTTTCCAACCCTAACTATTCTAAAATTATATGGTCCTGTACTTTCCTTTGTAAAAGTTGCAAGGTCTATGTGGAAGAAAGGACCGTTCCCATCTGTCTGTGCATTGCATTTGCATTTTCCAGTGGGTTCCTAATGGTCCCCTGAGTGTCATAGTTCCCCACTCATGATAACTGTTATTTAATACATCAGCCACTTTTCACTGATTGCTTTAACACACTCTGCAAATTGATGTTAATCTTCACTCACTCTATACAAGACAATGATGATGAAATCTCTTCCACAGGGACTACTCGGTATATGTATAGGTGTTTTCTTATATGTGGAATAAGTTGGCAGACTAGAACTAGCAGACCTTAATAGTATTATAATTCTCAATTTTACACAGTGGTATGAGACTGTATTTTCTCCATTTTTTTGTATCCTGCACTTTGCTTTTGAATTAATTGGCCTTTTATGTGTGTTCCTCTCCATCACAGTCATCCTTATTCTTCGCTCTACTCTGTTCACTAAAACAACTGTACTTCTCAGTATTTAAAAAGGGATTACAGTGCAGGAGCAGGGCTGAAATAACTTGGCTGGCCCGGTTTTGATATCACTGCTTACACCCTCCAAGAGCTGGGACTTTTCCTGAGTGAAGGACTTTTCTTTCCAAACTGCTTTCCTTTGCCCATAATCATCACTACTCACATTGCTGCTTACAGTGCAGTTTGGCTCTTCCATGCTGAGGGTGTGCAGCCTTCATCTGTTCTGAGGATCAGCACAGTCTCTTCAAAGCTGAATTTATACTGCACTGACTAAATGACAGGAAGTACTAGAAAAGGGGATTAGATTAAAATCCTGTTTTCAGACTGCAGCAGTGCCTAAAGGATGCTGAATGCTTTGCCACTGGCACAACCTGTGGACCTCTTTTTACACTGCGAGCACTATTATAAGAGAAGCTAATAACACAGACACATTTATTGTGTCTGTATTAACCTCATACTGCCACAGCCATAGGGTTATTCCAGTCAGATTAAAACACTTAAAACTGTCCCATGAGACCCTCTAGTCAAAGGAAATGTGCAAGGTAAAACTGAGTCTGTCAAAGCAGACTTCAGTGTAATGCTCCTCAGTTATTTTTTCTTCAACTTTTGCTGACTTTTCACTTTGCATTGCTCTGTGGCTCCAGCAGTGTGCCTGCCATAAAGCGTGCTTCAAACTGCTCTTAAAAGTTATTTTTATGTCACAAGATTGGCTTTTTCCTATTTGTCCCCTATTTTCAGAAGGAAGGGCCAGGACCAAACTCAAATATCTGACTGTTTCTGGCTTTGAGGGGTGATCCAATGCGGAGACCGGAGCTGCTTTTCTGCGATGATGAATGATGGAATGAATGCTGAACTGAGTGAACTTCAGTGTTGCTAGCTGTGGTAGGAAGTGTGTTGACAAGTGTACAAAATGTGTTAATCACATCTTTTCTGTTTTATTTTGTTTAGGGCCCAGATGGAGCACCAGGACCAATAGGACCAGCAGGAAACCCAGGAGACATAGTAAGCTCTGAGCTCTGTGCTTCACCACCGCTTTCAGCTATATTTAGCTTTTAGAAGTAAAGCTGAGCTGGAAACCATACAATGACCTTTGAAAGCTCCCAAAATGTTCAGCCTGAATCAACTCTACGCCTGCAAGTAGGACCTCCGCGAATAACTACGGAATACTCTGGTCCTGCAGTTTTGCTTATTCATCAAATGAAGTTCCAGATTAGCCAGAGCATAATCCAGCCCATGAGACCTCTAATGAGATTTCTGTACCTCTTACCTGACTTTCCTTGTTATTAGCATCTCTTCATATCTAGAAAAGGATGACTAAATGTGTTAGGATGGTTCATGACCCAGGCCAAGACTTGAACACTGTGGGGGGATTGTCAAAATGAAGCCAGCAACCTGTGAAGGATGTCACAGCACAGACTATTAAGATACAAGGACCTGAGAACATTCCCTGGCACCACTGAAAATACTACTATAGATAAAACCTTTGAGAAGTCTATGAAGAATTTTGCCATCATTCTTCCATTTGAAGGGTTCTCAGATGCTATTTTATGGATACTCAGATCCTACTTTATGGATACCATGGATTCTACTTTATGGATACCATACCTACTTTATGATAATGCATCAGAAAACCCGAGGAGAGACAAGTTATCTGGTTGTTGTTAACTTCAGTTTGGAAAGGAAAAATGAACCTGCCCTGAATAGCCCATGCTGTTGATATGGAATAGTTTAAGACTGTAATTCTGTGATTGATTAATTTCTAGAACAGGGCTAGAACAAGCAAGGTGCCTTTTGCAGATCCATCTCATCCTGAACTTCATCATAAGCAAGCAATGATGGTCCTTCTGATGGTTGATATGAAATCAGTGAGCAGTCTCAACAATGTGGCCAGAGACTACACGGACAGGCTAGCTGAAATTCCCTTTCTATTCATGATCAAGTTGAGACACTGTGAAAGACCTGGGATGCTCCTGTCCAGTCCTATATAGCTGGGGACTGTCTGCAAAGAACTTCTTTTACTTCTTGGCTGGGCACCCCATGCAGGAAGTTAAGGATTGAATTTCAAATATAATAATACATCAGAAAAAAACCAAACCAGTGATTTCAGTGATTTCTCAATCTGTAACAACTCGTAACTAATATTGAGTGTTTTATGTGAAAAGAAAGCCCTCCGATATAAACTAGAAGAAATACAAGGCACTTCATACTATGTGACATGGGCTGCAAGACCCGCTTCTCATGGTTGTCCCTTGTCAAACTCCGTATTTGATAAATCTTCAACAGAGAGAAGCATCTGAGCAGCTTTCCTTGACTCATAGTGTTTCTGTTTTCTTTCCAGGGTAAAGATGGCCCTCCAGGTCCACAGGGCCCACCAGGATTGCCTGGACTTCCAGTGAGTGCAATTCAACTCTTTCTAGTTCAGTATTTTATAGGTTTAAACACATAGGTATGTAAACCACATATGTGTGTAAAACAAAGAGGTAACTTTTTTGAGGTGCTTTGAAAGCTATGCATACCTGTAATGGCATCTGTCAAGTTGACCTTGGTCTGGGACAATGTATATGGTGTATTTGATCACTTCAAAGCTAAGTGTTAATTACCAGTGTGAATCAGATCTGTTCTTTATCTGCCTCCTAATTGGAAGAAATACTGTTATGCAGAGCACATAAATCAACTAATAGCTCCAGTGTAAGTGCACGAAAATCATAGACCAGACTACTATCTTTATCTGAATCCAGTCAAAATAATTCCTTTGGAATGACTCCAGATAAAGTGCATCTTGGGCATAGACTCTTCTCTTCTGGAAAAAGTATTAGTACAATATTTGGCGGGGAGAGGGGTATTTAATCTGTTACACGAATCGGGCCAGATCTATTTCTAGTACAAAGTAGCATAGCTGAATGAAGATAATAGCATTCTAATGATTTAGAACAGCTCTTCATAGAATCCTGTTTTAAGACTGTTAGAGTGTTCACCTTGCTGAGAAGGAAGAAATCCCTTAGATTTGCTGTACTGGAAAAGGAAACAGTTTGTGCTGTAACAGTGGTGTGTCAAGGAGAGGTTTATGGTTGCACTGTAGAAATAGGGCAGTTTTTGGAGGGGTAGGCAAACTTAAGTATGCCATGTCAAAGCAGATTGCCACTGTAAATAATCCTTATCGACTCCTTCCTTATACCTTGTTTTGCATTTCATTCACAGGGCATTGCTGGGAATGATGGCAAGGATGGCAAGCCAGGATCTCTTGGGGAACCGGTAATGTAACGCAAAACTGTTTTGCTCAGGCAATCAGAGCCTGCATCCAGTTATTGCTTTTGGAGCTGCCTGTCTATGGATTCCTCAGAGAGGGCAGGGTGCCTGTTTGCACATTTTCTTTTAGCACCAGGACTAAATTGTCTTGAGCAATTTATAAGAGTCACACACTTGCAATCTTCAAGAGGAACTGGGTTCTTTTACAGCTACCATAAATATGCTAAAACTTAGCCATTCCATTTTTATAGCTACGGTAAATATTGTAGAGAAAGAAGGTTGTCTGGTGCCGTTAAACCTAGTGATCCATTTTTTAAGTAGAAAATTATGGGGCATAAAAAGTTTACAGGAAGTGTCTTTAAAGAAGCCTTTTCTCAACACTTCTGTTGTCCAGCATGAGAGGGTTTATATTTTACTTTCTCTGCTTAGTCTGTACTTGTGTTTGCTGAGGGGAAAACAGCTGAGCCACGAAGTTGTCAGCCAAAAGGAACTGTTAATAAATTGAGCAATGAAGGTTATGCCTTGCAACTGTGTTTGTTACATGAAAAATATGCTTCCAGTATCCAACATTGCCAGCCTCTTTCTGTGACTTGTCAAATGGGAGCTATTGGTTCTGGGAAAAGCCAAGTTCCCAGTCATTAGGACAACGGGTGCATGGAACTGTGCTTGTCACAGCAGCTTCAGACAGTTGTACACTTGCATTGAAACACCTGATTTCTATGTGCAGGTGCTGATTTTGTATGAGCTAACTAGGTATTTATGCAATTCTCTGCATTAATCCTCATTAAAACACTGCAAAGTGGCACCAGTCCAAAGGTGTAAGCTGCCTTTGATCCATAAATGCCGTGTTTATGGCTATGCAGGTAGTGGTATGGGAATGTCTGTCACTACTGTCTTTCTTGCATGCTCAGACACCAGCACTGCTGGAGAAACCCTGCTTAATCACAGTCCTCAGTGCTGTTAAATCTAAGGGAGAAGAGTGAGAGGTTTCCAGCAACAGAGAGATGGACCTGAGATTCTCCTAACATGAATGTGATTGTTTCCCATAGGGAAAACCTGGAGAACCAGGGCTTCCAGGCCAGGAGGGTGCCAGAGGCTTACCAGTAAGTGTTGATCTGAAAGCTCCAATCTAGTCACTCTTCTATACTGTAGCTGTGAAGGTTTTGGTGGGTAGATGAGCTCCTTTACTGATACAAACACAATCAAAGAGCTGGTCTGGCTGCAAATAGTCATGGCATTGTGACTAAATAAATAAGCAAATGACCACAAAGAGAATACAATACAGGCATTTCTATGTTCTTCATAAAGGGAGAACTGTAGCCCCCTTATCTAGAAGTTAAATCATATAACTTCATAACGCCCCTTCTAACCGAAGGCATAGTCACAGCTGTATCCCTTGTGTTCTGTTATGTGTCCTCTGAAAGGATGGGAGCAATGAAAGTTAGGGTTAAATGATTTGTTAGCTGTTCACACCAGGAGTAGACACATTATAGTCTTGGTCTTACAGCCTAAGGAGCTATAGAAAGCTCCTCCTGTGATGTAGCCCTTCCTAATCACTCCCTGGGACATGAGCTCCATGCTGACCAGTCCACAGTAATCTTCAACAAAATTGGGAAGGATATTAAGTGAACATTCAAGCTAAAGTTTTCTTAATGTTTCAAGTATCACAGTAATGGATAGTTATTGATTTCAATCTCTTTTGTAGGGTTTCAAAGGACAGAGAGGAGATACAGGTCCTCCAGGACCCCGGGTAAGTAACGTGTACCTCATTGCATGATCCTTTGGCGAAAGGCTGATTTTTCAACCATGAGCCACAAGCCCATGGAATACAATCACAGCAGCTGGCTTTATTCCCTCTGGTGGATTTGTGGCTCCAGGTAAGGTGATGCTGCTTGTAGAGCTGAGTCCTCTGGTGCTCCCCTTGAGATAGTCCTTTGTGAGGAATTTTCAAGGATGCCTCCATACCACATTCCTCTGGTACAAATGCAGTCATATACAAGGTGAGGAACCATGCTGCACTTGTTGGAGAAGTATCAGCACTCCTCCAAAAATGTCTAAGAAGTGCAAAATAAGTTCAGAAACAAAACTGACAGAAATGAAAATAGAAATGTCTCTAGTCCTTTGACTTAGTTGCCTGTGGATCATAAAACTCAAAACTCAAACCCCAAACCATCCTGCGTGAAGAGTTGGTCCCCTCTCTGTTCTGAGCAATACAGTACAAAAAACTCCTTGGTGAAGAAAGTGGATACAAATCTGAATGTTCTTCTGCCTAATTCTTGCTTTTTACAGAGAAATAACCTGCTCTGCTTGCAGGAGCTTCACTGAAAAATCCAATGAGTTCCTCCTCTTGTCCTCATTATGGTTCTATAACAGGAATAGGTTGGTGTTTCCATGACTGCACTAGCAGCAGCAGACATTCTGGAAAGCGATGTACTGCCTTGTGCATCATTTACAGAAGATGCTTCTGAGTAATGTTTATGACTTGCATGTCACACATGATGAACGAGGCTCCTGATGGCTTTAGAAAAGTTTGCCCAATTGCTCAGTCCAATATTGCAGAAACCCCTTGACTCTTACAGTGATGTTACTGTCTGCCTTTGACCTCGAGCTAAAATCTCTTTCTTTTCTGCTGAATTACAGGGGGAGCCAGGTGTGACAGGTCCTGCTGGCCGTGAGGGGCCACCAGGGAAAGATGTAAGTGTACCATTTCGAACAGGAAAGAATCTCCTTCTCTCTGACAAATGAAGACTTTAATTCACAGTGACCCTGACCTAACCCAGCTGCAGAAACTGCAATAAAGGGTGAATTATTGCAGCAGGGCACAGAGAATGATTTGTGCAAAGACCATGAGGGTAACAAAGAATTTGAAGGCCTTTGTCACTGCTCAGCTGCTGGCACTTAAATATCAGCTATGTCTTTGGAAAAGCAGAGAAAGCTGCATTGTTTGAATCCCAGGCTGTGCCACATAGCCATGGAGCTGCTTTCTGCTACCCTTCTCTTAGCAGTGCTTCATCCTACAGGTCCCACTAGGCCAAGTTCTGTCACGCTTCCTCTACAGAAGCTGAACCTTACTGAGTGTGTAGCTCCATTGAAATCTACAAAATACCCATGGAATAAGATGATGCTGTTCAGATGGAAGATGCATGCAGATGCTGACAGTACTGGGGTCAGATGCAGTCACATAACACAGTCCTGGGAGAGTGCAGCTGATGTGGGATCCTGCAGCAGTTGCTGAGCAATGTGCCATTGCTATGGGACTTGGGGAAGTGGTTTCTCACTCGCACCTGCTTGTACCACTGGAAAACTGTTGTGCTGTAGATGGTAGCATACAAAGTCAAATGGAAGATAGATCTAAGGAAATCCTTTGGAGAAGGTAGAAGTAGGTCTTAAGCCTCCCTCAAGAGAGAACATAATGGTCAATTCTTGAGAAATACTGGAGAATTTCAGTCCTTATAAAATCCAGCTTCAAGATAACCTGGTAATAATAGGTCTGCCTGTAATCAGACAGCATTTAGTGATAGATATTTAAAATTCAAGGTAGTGAGACTCTTTTAATGCTGTTTCCCCCTAATTTGTGTACAGTGTGATTTAGTATTAATGTTTTCAAATGCTTACTTGCTTGCCTGCATGTCAGATCTTTCTTACTCACTAGAATACTGTTCTTCACTTCAGGGTGATACTGGTCCCATAGGACCACAGGGCCCTCGAGGACTCAGGGGGCAGCCGGTAAGTTTTGTCTTCTGACAAGGCATTTCTGGTGGTACATTGTGTAGAGTAGGAATGTTCTACAGTCCAGACTTCTGGTTTGGAAGAGTCTTAAGCAAGATTCTTGGGTGACATGGTCTAGTGGGAGACATCCCTGCACATGGCAGGGGGCTGGAACTGGATAATCTTGAGGTCCTTTCCAACTCAAACCATTCTATGATTCTGTGATTAAAGCACACCACCTACTTTGAGAAAGACAAAGCAGAATGACATTGCTAGAAAGTGATGTAGACTTTTAACAGTGCAGTGGAGTGATGACTATGTGGGAACTGACTAGGTGGGAAGAACAGTTTAATGGATTTTACAAGGACTGCAGTGTCAGAAGTGCTTATATCCGAGTCCTGGCTCTGGCATCTCGCTTTTCACATGGCCTCAGTTTTCAAAGGTAGACACTGATTGCAGGTGCCCCGGTTGAGATATGTGGGATCCAGTTGTGACACTATTCATTTTTGTAATACTTTCTGTATTTTTTTTGTCTGGAGAAAAGCCCAAACCCCAACATAATTTTAGGAATAATATTGTTTAATTAAACACCTGTAGAGTTTAATTACAGCTTCAGTGAAGAAATTGCGCTTTTAGTTGACATTTCACAAAGTGTCATTTGGGATGGCTGAGAAATTACTTTCGTTAATCCCACCGGGTTTTCAGTTGTCTTGTTCCAAATTTGAATGCAGGTCTCTAATGCTAAATTTTGAATTTAATTTGAATGCTGAACCCAGGCATATCCTTAATATGTTGCAATCAGTGATTTATTTTTCCTGCTTGCAAGACCTGCTAGTGAGACAGATTCTACAACATAATCAGGGCAAAAATGCTGATTCAGCCAGCAATGCCAGGAGCTGGAGCCTGAGGTACCTCTGAGCTGCAGGGTAGGGGTTTAAATAAGACTGCAGGAACATATGGAGAGCTCCTGCATCTACCTTATAGTTTATCTTATTATTCCTGTACTGCTGGCATCACTCGCTAACATGTCATGCCCCTGCACAGCACTAGCAATGGATAAAAAGATTTGAGGAGACACAAATCATCATAACCTCAGGGCACTTCCGTTTTTGAAGAAGAGATATGCGGGGGTTTGTATTTTGGAGAGCAAAGTATCTGTTTCTCTTGGTTTTCTTCTGCTTTGTTTCTTAATGCACCATTCCTGGCAGTGTTCAAGGCCAGGCTGGATAGGGCTTGGAGCAACCTGCTCTAGTGGAAGGTATCCCTGCCCATGGAAGGAGGGTGGAACTAGATGAGCTTTAAGATCCCTTCCAACACAAACCAATCTGTGATTAATATCAAGGATGAGGCATAATTTTGCATATTGCCAGCAAAAGGGGTGGACTTTATGGACAACTCCATTGCAGGGAAAAACATCTCTGTATGGTGAACTGGGAGGAGATTGGAACAGGCTGTAGGATTTCATCTCACCAAAATTTAGTTAGTGTAGATGGTCAGCTCAACTACTTTGATAAGGAAGAATGAGAAACAGGTCCTTTTAAAGGACAGTTTGGCTCATTCTGAGTTGTCTGGTGTCAGGCAAGTATCAAATGCCTCAAGGTTTTAGAGCAAATGTTTCTCTTCATTCCCCAAAAGATTGAAAGCCTAAGATGATTAAAACATGGAGGATCTGGAGATAATTGTCAGCTTGTGCAGAGGACCTTATCATTGGTCAGTGAGTAGCCAAGTGATGCTTCAAACATGGAGTAAAGGGGCTTGTCTGTATACTGGTGACTCATAGAAGCCACAGTGGGTGGTTCCATCCACCCAGGAGGATGCTGTGAATAATAGGGTAATGGTGAAGCAAAGGAGGAGGAATAACGATTTGGTTTTCTTCAGATTAGGGGGTTTGGGTCCACACATCTCAATTTTTGTCCTGAGATGGGGTCAGTCATACCATCGAGGGTTCAGAAGATGTGGGGTCAATGGGAAATAAGAGATCCTTATTCTGCAGTCTGCCAAGAGGTTGCGCAATGTTAAAGAAATCCCTTCTGATGTAGCAGTAGGTGGATATCTTTAACTGCCGTATATATTAATTCAATAACCTTTTTCCTTTTGACATAGGGCAAGAATGGATCGCCCGGATCTGCAGGAGAACCTGGCCCAGCAGGTAACCCAGTAAGTACCACAAAAGGAAACTCAAGCAGCAAGCAGTTATGTCAAGGAGAGGTGACTGATAAAGTATGGATGGAGTGGATTATGCGTAGATGCTTACCATCCCTGAAGTTTCCATATCTGAAAATCACTGACTGGCCATGACACTGGAGGGGGATTGGCTATGTTGGACAGAGCCTTGGGTGACATGGTCTAGTGTGAGGCATCCTTGCCTGTGGCAGGGGGTTGGAAGTAGATGATCTTTCCAAGGCCCTTTCCAACGTAAACCATGCTATGATTCTATGATATTACATTCCTGGAATTGAGCTGCTGGCTGGGTCATCATTTTTCCCAGCAAAAGTTCTGTGTTCACACAGAAAAAAAGGGACAAGATTGATTACCTGGTACGGAAAAAAGAAAAGATCATCTTCACCAGCACATTTAATTTTGCCAGTCAGAGAGTGTGCAGCCAGCAGAGACTTGTCACAAGGAAGGAGAGGGCCTCAGGGAGATGGCAGACTGCCACTGAGGAATAGCAGCAGCAGAATAATCCTCCCCAGGCACTTGGGGAAAAAGCAGATAGTGGGTAGTAAACCAAGATCATGAAGCAGAATGAAATCTCCTCGGGGCCATCCTGTGTGGAAGAACAACATAATAATGAAGAGCTGCAAGGAGGACAGTGATGAGTTGTTTCTGTTCTGATTTGTTTTTTTTTTTTTTTTTTCTCTGTTCTGCTTCTGAAATTGTTCAGGATTCAGCAAATCCATGCAAATACACCTCTGTGTCCAGTAGCATCTACTGCAGCACAGGGCTCTTCCCTCTCTCCGTCCACTTAACCATTACAGCTTGCTGGACATGTTCAGACAGGAATAAAGGCATAGCAGGAGAAAACTGAAAAATCACAGCAGTACTTCTGTTTCTCTGTGGCCCTTGCAATGCCACAAAGCAACCTCAGCCTTGCAACAGACTTGTGCCCTGAGCATGTATTGCTGTGCTGCAGGGGTGTCTCCTCCTAATGGGTGGCAGAGAAGCCAGCAGCTTTCTGCATGGAGTGGTGACGACTCACATAGTGCAGGTGGGGCAGGATGGGTGCAGTCTCTCACCCTTTCTGCAGCCAAGAAGAAGTGCTACAGGTTTTCTCCTTGACACAGCTTCTTCTTAGCTTCCTTGGGACTACTGCCATTACTTCTTACCCTGTGGATCCCTGCTGTTGCCTTTTCAATCTTCATTTCTTCTTCCCATCATGCTCACCCTGCTCCCATTTCCTGTTAGTGCTTTTTAGCTTTCTGGGTTTTTACCAGGCCACTTTGGATGTGTGATGCCCTGTGAGTGCCAAATGGGGGTTATGTTTTAATCGTCATCATGTTACCACATTACCTAGACGGCCAGTTAGTGACCTAGGGAGCTTCCTGCACACACACAGAACTACAGCAGTCTGCTCCAGAGGATTTAGAGCCCAAAAATAACGTAGGAGATTGAAAAAGGATAAAGTCAGATGGATGACAAAGGAGAAACAATAAGACAGTGTTAGTCAGCAGAACAGACAGTCATCTCCATCAGTATCCTTCTCTGTCATTAAAATGAATCCTCTCCCTTTCATAAAGCTTATTATGGGAAGTATTTCCTTGTGCTGTACATGAACCCATTTATTTCCAGCCTTGTCTGGAAACACACCAATTTCTTTCACAATGTGACAAGCCAATATGTTATTTGGAAAAAAAAAAAAGGAGAAGCAGGAAAAGTTATCATGGCAATCAGGGTTTCTTTTCCATTGCTGGCTTGCAATGAGAAGGTAAAACCTGCCAGGAATGTTCCCTTTTGCATCTACTATTTGACAGTTCCTATCCCAATCCACAGTGCGTTCATGCTTAACCCTGCATGCAGCAATGCTGCCCAGCCCCTGAAATCTCCCTGGGCTGATTGCAGACCCAAAAGCCCTGTGCTTTGTGCCTATCTGTCTGTTGGTGCTCACTGCACACAAGACAGGCTTAAAATAGAGACAAGACTTACTCTAAGAAGAAAAAGGGGACATGTTCTGTATTAGAAGGTGGGGGACAAAGCTGTGAAAGAAAAGGTTAAAATAAGAGAAAAAAACATCAGAAGCATGTGTGAAATGGTCATGTATCATAAACTACCAATTAAACTGCCTTAATCTGTAAGAAAAAGGGATACTTGGGTAGAATATCACAAGAGATAAGGTAGACATGTTTTAAATTGAATCTGGAAATAAAGGCTGCCTGTTGCTTGTATTCCCAGGTTTGAGCAGTATGACCAGCTCACTGTTTCCCTGTCTTTGCCCTTCACAGCATTTTCACTCTGTAACGTCACCTCAGAAACCATGCCAGGCCAGAACAGCCGCTGAACCCACCTCCTGTCACTTCCATATGTGTCATTTCATTTTCATCTTTTCAACAGAGACCCCACATAACTGATTAATAATGCAAGCATATGGTGTTTGCAGTCTGCTTTTCTAAGTGACTCTGTTCTTCCTTTCCTTGTCAGTTTTGGGAATCCTGCTGCTACAGTGAGATTTCCCAGTTCCAATATACCTGTAAATGCATGCTCTGGAAAAAAGATGCTGGAGAAACTCTAGTGTTTGTCTAATTTCTGTCCTAAGGGTCCTAAAGGAAATAAAGGAGAAAATGGCAGCCCAGGATTACCTGGCTTCACAGGACCCCGAGGACCACCTGTAAGTATGGCTAGCCATGGATTAGACCTGCTTTTAAATGTTGCATTGAGGAATGCAGAGAGTATAATGAATGCAATATGGTCATCTTTAATTAGGTAAAAAACATAAGCAGGAAATCTGGTGGTCCTGAAGTCGTATACTTTTGCTTCCGAAGGAAACTGGACTGCAAAAATAGCATTTTTCATATAGGAAAACATCCTTAATCTCATTTACTGAGCTGATAGCTGTCAGTCAGCCCTGAAAATGTGTGCATTTATGGGGGTGTTTCAATAGTCGACTTAATATAGGTATGGTGTGTTTGGGTTCTCAGTCTATATCTCGACATGAACCCTAAAAGAGATAAATAAGGAAATTTTTAGTGCTGATAATAATACAGGTATTTCTGATATTTGCTGTTCCAAGCGAAACTCCTTTGTTGCCAGCAACGGAGGTACATTGCAATTAAAGCATTCCTGTATTTCCCAAACTGATCTACACTAATAATTACACACCTGAAAAGATCACAGCCTTGAAATCCTATCTCTTTAGCCCTTCCAAGGCAAGTCAAATATGTTTCACTGCACTAGAAAAATGGAAAGGGTGAATGTTAGGTAATTAGTTTTGTTCCTAACTCTGTTGTGACTTACAATGAGATTTAAAAGGTTTTCATGTGAATCTGGCAGAGCAGAATCTTCCACAGGATGATTCTCTTTTCTTTATTTTTTATGATTGGAAAGGGAGTTTTGTGATGAAAAGAAGAGAAAAAAATATTTCTCTGGAAAATTAATTTAAAGCAGCGAATGTGGTGGCCATTAAAAACTGAAGTGGCCCAAAGGGATGCTCAAGTATGATGCTGCCTGATTTGGAGCTGACGTGATCACACATCTGTGATTGCTTACATTACTCACGCATACATCTATAGATGAAAGCACTGCCAAAGATGTTACATGTGTGACCAGCTTTTGGGGAAAATGCACACTACAGATATGATCATGTGTGGGGGTTGCAGCAGCTTTCCAATATCTGAAGAATACTGGAGAAGGGACTCTTCCTCAGCGACTGTAGTGATAGGACAAGGCGTGATGGGTTCAAGCTTAAACGGAGGAGATTTAGGTTAGATATAAGGCAAAAATGCTTCCCTATGAGGGTGCTGAGGCGCTGGCACATGGTGCCCAGAGAAGCCGTGGCTGCCTTATCCCTGACAGTGCTCAAGGCCAGGTTGGGCAGGGCTTGGAGCCACCTGCTCTGGTGGAAGGTGTCCCTGCCCATGGCAGGAGGTTGGAACTGCATGAGCTTTAAGATCCCTTCCAACACAAACAATTTTGTGGTTCTATGAGTCTTTCCATTCATGCTGTGGGAAAGCGGGCAGAATTTTGGCAGTAACTAGTTTGATGTTTGTTTTGCTTTATCAGTGTACTTCAGGAAAACAGTGACATTGATTTCATTGAAAGGATAAAATTCAAATTGTGTTGGTTAATTATCTCATCATAAATGCAGAGTAGAGAAAAAAATCCTAATAATAATTGTTCAAATTGAGTTTTTTTTAATATAGTTCTTAAATACAGGGAAGCTTTCAGGCTCAAACTTGCTTTATCATGGACTCAGTATGTATTATCAAAGCTAACGCAAAACCAGATGATGCCTTTACTTACAAAATTGATTTCTTTTATATCTCTGCACTGTTATGGGTGTAACACTGACAATACTTAAGCTAGACCAGCCCAAGTAAAGTGTGTGAAACTTTGTGAAATGTCTGTAAGAAAGAGGAACAAAATACATTGAAAGAAGGCATACACTTGCAATGAAACATCTGTCCTACAGTCATTTGGTTTGATATAAATTCATGTTATTTACATTCACACAGTGTGCAGCTTCACTAAAAATTCTTTCTAAATAGCAGGATTTGTCTTTCTAGGAATGACCTATAGCAGTTGGTTAAGGATAAATCATCCAAACATGCTGCTCATAGCAGACAACTTGACCGCTAAACAGAAAGCAAGACTGGTAGTTGTTAGGTAGGGCTTTTTTTGTTCCAGCTCCTTGCAATGGGTGCTAAATTCATTCTCCGTATCTCTCAGGGTGAGCAAGGAGAGAAGGGTCCTCCTGGAAAAGAGGTAAGTTAAATTCACGATTGTCTCAAAGTAAGGCTGGTGTTTGGGGTCTAAAACATCAAGTCTGTGACCTAGGTTGCAATCAATTGATCTTTTTTCTTGAATAATTGATATTTAAGAGTGAAAAGGGAACTCTCGAGAACCTGTGAGACTCATAAGGAAATAAGGTTTTCCCAGGTCACAAAAATCACTGCAAAGGCATGTGCTTTATTATTTACTGTTATTATGTATAGCTCTTTAAATCTCACTCTCATTTTGTTGCAGGGTGCACCAGGGAAAACAGGGCAAACTGGCTCCAAAGGAGAGAGGGTAGGTTGGAGAATATTATTAATTTTCATTATGTTGAAATAAAGAGAGCTATTTTGAGTTAGGGGAAGGGGTCATTCAAGAGAAGAGTGTCCTGTAGAGATCTGCTGTTCTTCCCACCCTCCCAGCCCTCTCTTTAATCATTCTATGTCAGTAATAATTTGTGGACCATTTGTAATGCACCAGATGTTGTATTCAGTAACTTTGCCAGCTCAGCTGTTCCTGTTTCACTGTGCTTGGAAGTGAGAAGTTTGCCTTTTATTTTGTGGTGGTAATGCTGTTTGGTTTTCACTTTAGGGAGAGCCAGGAATCAAAGGTGAAAAAGGCCCTCAAGGAGAAAAAGGTCCTCCAGGTGATCCTGGGATACCTGGTCACAAAGGCCATCCAGGACTGATGGGTCCTCACGGACCCCCAGGAGACACTGGGCAAGTTGGACCTCCTGGTCCTCCAGGACAACCAGGATTTCCAGGACCAAGGGTAAGATTGACAGAGAAGAGCTTTGTACAGTACATGTATCACCTATAGGGTATGTGATCAGAAAAGCACATAAGATTACAGCAGGCTCATAGGAACCATAGCAAGTGTGTGCTAGGACAGGGAGGCAGTGTTTTCACCTCTTAATACTATAACACATCTCAGGGAAGTGTTGTGGGCATTGAACTTCAGGAGAGATAAGCAGTATCAACCTACAGCCAGGGCAGCCGTTCCTTGACATCTTATATCCCTAAAAGCCTAAACCAGATTCCTGTTACTATAGTCATAGGTCTGAAAAAGCTTCTTTCTACAATAGAAATAATAATTTTAAGCATTAAACATTTCATACAGAGACCTCATGCCTTCCACTGTTGCTGGTTGTTGTGAGAGACAGAACACTGAGCTGTGGAAAGGTCACTGCTCTATTCCTGGAAGTCCTGGAACCAGCTCATCAGAATTCAAAAAATTCTATTTTAGTTTAATATTCTCTCTCTTTTTTTGTCTCTAACGGGAAACAATCTCACTACTGAGACTGCCTTGGGGTAATATATCTAGAAGAATGAGAAATACTACCAACAGTAGTGAAGCTATTATGCTCATCCTGAGGGTGAATTTGAGTTTACCTCAGAGGGAAATAAAGAGTGAAATAATCTCTGCTGTAAAAACTGTGTAAATTTAGGACAAAGCATTTCTTTGTGCGTCTCAACAACATAGCGATTTAATGAAATCCAGTGATGATTATAGACACTTGGTGAAACTAATAAAGTTAAAACTTGATAATTTGTGCGCCTTCGAAGTACATTCCACAATCATGTTTACTTGCTGAGATATTCACTAAAGGCCATCACAAATGGTTAGTACTTAAAGAAAGAATTGTTTCTTTTGTCACCAACAGACATATCTTTTTCTCATGCAAAATTTGTGTTGGGAAGAAGGCAGCAAATAGAACAACTCCCTACTTCTCAGCAATATATTACTGGTTGGAATTTAAATGTTCCTATTTAATAAAAGCTACATTTCTTAATGAAGAGTCATTTCTGATTCAGAAGACCTCACTGGGTCTTTATAAACATAAAGGACGCAGACTGCAACCTTGTATTTTAAAAGGATAGGTGAGAGGGGAAAACACTTTCATGCAAGTAACTCATACACAGAAATATATAGCCTGTTTTCAAAACTGGAAGAAATTCAAAGAATAATTTTAGCCAAAAAAAAAAGAAAATATATATTTCAGGTGAAACATCTCCCTTTACGATTTACAGAGGAAAGTATTTGATCATGCTGGTTCAAAATGGTCTACTTTTTATGTATAGCTAAACCTTTTCTTTTGAGTTTATGTAAAGACAAAAGTCTGGTTACCCTATAACTGCTTTTTATTTGATTAGAAAGCCACAACCTGGAAAATTCTGCTTCCACCTACCAAAAATGCTTTCATTGTGTTTTTTCAGTAGCATCGTCCAGACTTGTTTACATTTCTTTGAGTTCTGACAGCTATTACAGCAACATCAAACAAAACAGTTGAGAGAGAGGGTGAAAGAGGCTGGGTAGGGGACCAAGGCCAGGCAGCCCTATTCCTCATCTCCCTTCAATTGCCTGAAATCAGGCA
The DNA here is from genome assembly GCA_024733675.1 of Psilopsiagon aymara. Classification (NCBI taxonomy): domain Eukaryota; kingdom Metazoa; phylum Chordata; class Aves; order Psittaciformes; family Psittacidae; genus Psilopsiagon; species Psilopsiagon aymara. The sequence continues at coordinate 15,532 of JANRGW010064639.1, read as the reverse complement.
GAACCTTGTGCTTGTTTAGAAGAATAGGTATCATATGTGTAAACTGATTGCTATTCCCTGAGATAAGACATCCAGTGTGACTTTATAGCAAGTCAAAATACCCACCTTAACTACCCTGGAGGCACGCATGCTTCTCTCTACAAGGAAATGTGCAGTGCTGAAGAAGGGTATAGGCTTTCTACTGTGATCTAATAGGGCAGAGGACATCTCCTGATTTGATTTCTACTGCTTTTCCTATTAGTCTTTAGGAGGGAGATTTTCTCTAGGAAGGAGGTGGGACCAGTGCCCAACTATGCCTCTGACCAGGCTCCCTGCTTACACCACTGATCCCATGGCTTGCCAGCAGGTTGGGAATTGTGGATGTTTTGAGTTCCTTTACATGCATCTTTCAGACAGTCCCTATAGTCCTATGTACGCTGTGGGTAATGAAATGCAACCCACTAAACCCATTATGGAGGGCTTAATTCACACATCCCCTGGCTGTGATTATTGTCTTGTTATTGCTGTCATTATTACTCCCTAGGGGGAACCCCCATCTCTAGAGACTTTGAGAAGGCTCATCCAGGAGGAGTTAGACAAGCAGCTTGATGGTAAGTAATCAGCTCTGGGATTCCAGAAGATGTATCTGAGAGTACGAATGACACATTCCATAGCTGTGGTGGCACCTGAGCCCCTCCTGCTTATGGAGGGCAATGTTGCAACAAGTGTGACTGGAAGGACGAATGCATAAAATGGAATGTGCTTAGCAAGCTTTACCATTCCCCAAGCTTGCTGTTCCAAGCAATTAGCACATGGATTTTCTCCATTGTTCAACCCAAGGCCATTGCCTGTGCCAATCATCTTATGTCTTTTTGCTACCAAAACAGTTTTGCGGCAGACCCGTTCCTGCAGGTGCCTGGGCTGAGATGGTAGCACAAGAGAAGATGCAAATTCAAACAGATTAATTTGAGGGCCTGGAAGGGAAAGTAATTATAGTAGAGCATAAACTTTCTTTTGAAAAGGAGAACTGTTCCTATTTCTGGATGTGACACTCATCAGTGTGAGAAGAAGGGGCAGAATGGATATGGGCTGCTCCTCTCAAAGCGCATGAATTGCAGACTGCTACTGACCCCATCTACAGTGAAATGCAGAGCTGCATTGCTTCTTGAAGAAGCTGACACATAGCTGCAGGCATTTTCCTCCATGCTGAAGATCATGGTTCAGTGGAGTGACTTATTTCAAGGGTTTTATTTACACACTCTCACACTTCAAATTCCATGCCAATCTAAAAGCATTCAAGATCGTGGATCAATGAAAGAGAGAAAATCCTTCTCCCTCTGTTCTGTCGGATGTTTTTGTAATGCTAAGTATGTCTTAAGAGCTCTCTAAGCTGTTCAGGGTCTTAATATGGAAGTGGCAAGCAATGTGCCTGCTTGGAAATTGGAGAATATGCTGACGCAGGAAGCTGCCTTAGTTACAGTTTCTGACTTCACAGCCAGAGATGGGTACATTAGCTTTAACCCCACATGTGTTACAGCCCAGAACAAGGAAAGTAAGCTTTCTCATTACAGAGCAGGCATGTAGCATCTTGCTCTGTGCAGCAGAAGCAGTGGAAATAGGCTCTTCTTTTCTGAGCAGCAATGACTCCAGTTTGACACAAATCCACTGGCAGCACAGCTAAAGGAAAAGACATTTCAGATTCTTAGTGAACAAGGAGCAGAGGATGAGAGAAGTGTTTAGGGTTAAGTATGAAATCCAGTAGAAGCTTAAAGTTATTGAGAAATTAGGTGTAATTAATAGAGAGAGGGTCATGGAGTCACTGTTGTGGCTAATGGGGAAGGATTATACTGGGACAACAAATGGGTGGCCTTGAAAAATTGACCTGCAACAGTACTTGGACTTAATGGAGCCACTGGTTGTGTCTCTCCATCTCCTGGAGCACTGATCTTCTAATCTAACAAACACACTTCCCACTCTTCACAGCAAAGTTAGCCTATCACCTGGCTCAGATACAGCCTGCACATGTCAAAGTGTCCCATGGCAGACCAGGACCTCCTGGTCCCCCCGGGAAGGAAGGACTCCCAGGAAGAGCTGGCCTTCCGGGAGAGCCTGGCCGTCCTGGACAGACTGGGTCTGAAGGGCCACCTGGACCTATTGGTCCCAAAGGTGAGTGGAACTTGGTGTGTTTGGGCAGTGTGATAAAGGGATGTCTGCACTACACTTTGGTATCAACATCTCCTTTTAGTAGCATCTAAGTGATCCTTAGATGGGTGCGTTTGAAGCAGTCTCAGTCTGTTGAACCAGCAAATTGCTGGAAAATGTAACCAGCAACTGCTAGTGTGTTCCACCTCTGTCCATAACTGAAGTGGGGCATGTCTTCATTCCCACTTAATGTTCCATCTCTGAGGATTGGCCATAATTAAGAGCTATTTTTATCACATATATTGACTTCAGTGTGGATGGAAGATCAGTGGTAGTAGTACTGAATTCTGCTCATCAGTTCATTGTTTTTCCTTCCCTCTCTATAGGAGAAAGAGGAGCAAAGGGTGATAAAGGAGACAGTGGTGTTGGCCAGCGAGGGGAAATAGGTCCTCCAGGAATTCCAGGTGTGTTTATTCAGACAATCCCACAAAGCATATCACTCAGAACTGCTACAAGGATACAGGTCTCTGCTATATTAGAACCATAGAATCACAGAATGGCTTGGGTTGGAAAGGACCTTAAGATCATCCAGTTCCAACCCCACTTGCCACGGGCAGGGATGCCTCACACTAAACCATGTCATCCAAGGCTCTGTCCAACCTGGCTTTGAACACTGCCAGGAATGAAGCATTCACCACTTCTCTGGGCAACCTGTGCCCAGAAGTGTCTTACCACTCTCACAGTAAAGAACTTCCCTATATCTAACCTGAACTTCCCCATATCTAACCTGGACTTCCCCTGTTTCAGTTTGAACCCATCACTCCTTGTCCCATCACTACAATCCGTGATGAAAAGTCCCCTCTCCAGCATCTGTATTAGACAGGATAACATAAATATAGCATACATCATTTCTGTAGAAAGTGTCCCAAGGGAAAGAAATATATCACTAGCATCATATTTAGCCACCTTTATTTCCTCAGATTGATTGACAGCTATAATGATCCATCTCAGTATCAGCAGGGTTAACTGTCCTTTGGGACAAATCCAGAGTGAGGTTTTAATTACTAGATACACTGTGCAGAGTCCTATCTGCCCTTGCCAGAATCTTGTGACCAAGCTGAACTCAGAGATTCAGGCAGCTTCAGATGGCATAAAGGTCATCTCTAACTTCTGTATTTCAGGCACACAGCTCAAGCTTTACCTTTGCTGACAAAGCAGTAGCAAATATATTTTGTTTCTAATTTGAAATTAGGAGCCAATAATCAGTTTTGCCTTCACCTGCTTTGCTGGGGGAGGAAGCTATAGGAAGCCTTTGCAAATCTCTGGTCTGTAGCTGCCATTCTGGCCCTGCATTGCCTTAAAATGACAATATGCTTCAGAAGAACAAATTATCTCCCAGGGTGAGCTCTTGCCTCAAGCTTTTCCATCCTCACCTCCTCTCTATGAGGACTATATGTCATTAGTTGGCTTGGGTAGCTGCACAGCTTCATCACGGCAATATGGAGCTGTGCAGCCTAAGGATGCTATAGGGGGTGGAAAACTTTTCTTTCAGACGAGGTGCACTTGTCATATCTGTATAGATACATGCCACCTATATCTGTGGAAAGCGATGTCCGCATCCCTGTTTGGCAGCACGGCCATCTTCTGTGATGCCTCACTGCTGATTACTGCACCCTGCAAAAGTCACTCACAAAAGGGCATTTTGGTTTTGTTTTAGGTCTCCCAGGGGAGCCTGGCTATGCCAAAGATGGGATGCCAGGACCACCAGGCCCTCAAGGTGAAGCTGGTGTGCCTGGTCTCAAGGGTCCACAGGGACCGCCGGGAGCTAATGGACAGTGTGACCCCACTCAATGTGCTTACTATGCAAGCCTGGCTGCCAGACCCGTCAACGTCAAAGGGCCATAGCATGCAGGGGTTATTCCCAGACTTGTCTTTGAAACTTGAATTCTTCCCACCTGCCAAGAGCTCTCAGATGCCTTCAGCTGTTTTTCTTTCATAGGAGGCCTTCTAAAGCCAACAAATGCTGCCGGTCGGTCAGATTATTTTTATGAAATATAATAATAATAATTATTATTATCTTTGATGTGATATGTGAATTTTTTTTTGTTTACTCTAGCATCAGGGCATATTAAAACATTAAAAATAAGTGGATTTTTCCTCTTTTGAAGAGCATATAATACCAATGCATTGTGTAGCTGTTTATGCAAAATCATTCCAATGCCAACATCTTTGTTATCTTGGGCACCTCTTTCCAAAGATTAACTCCTCACCCTTGAAACTGCTATCAAATACTGTATCTCATGGCATTAACTGTGAGACATAGGTTGACCACAGGCTTTTTGGTGCTGTTTACTTTCCCCATTGAAGGGAGGAAGGTAAAGCCATGCCAAAGCTGGAAAAGAGGTCTCCAGTACTTTCAACCCATAATGGAGAGTTATGAACTCCTACTCTTGTGTTTCCCAAAAAATCCTTATTAAATGTAATGTTTTTCTGCCCATAAGTGAATCTGTATCCTATTGGAGATATTTTTAATGGGACCATGTGTGATCTCACACTAAGGCTTGAAGAGACCACAGAAATGATGTAAACCTCCTCACTGCTTCCTGTGCAAGAACTTCAGCACTCAGAGGGTTTAGTCCTACCAGGTAGAGCTTAAATTCCTTCTGTCAGGGAGATGCCTCTGCAAAAAGCTTCCATGATGTCCCCTATCAGCTCAGGGGTGCCAAATCCCCTGTTCATTGTCAGTGCACACACAGCTCCCTTCCACTGCTCCACGTCAAAATCAGCCAGAGCAACACAGGAAGTCCCCTGGTATTAATCTCAGGAAGCCAAGTGTGACCCAGCTCACCATTTTGAATGATCCACTACAAATATTTGGCAAGATGATGTTTTAGAGGTAGGTAAAAAATTGCAGGCTGGTTGAGGAAGTGGTTGGTTTCTGATGGCAGAGTCAGAGCACAGAGGTGTTGAGAAACCTGCAGGAAACTGTGTTTGGGGGCAAAAGCAATACATCAGGCCCACATCCTTTTCTCCTGTCAGCTAATTGACAAAAACAACCTGAGAATTCAGAGAAAGTAAAGAGGGGATGGAGTATGAAAAGCACAGATTTATGGGCCAGCCAACAGAGCAGCTGCAGCATCAAAACTCTTCTGTACAAAGCAGTTTGTAGTGAGAGATGGGAGTAATGAACCTGACACAGGCATTTAGTGCTGAATGTGTCTGGAAATCTCATTAGGTCTTTTGGAGACAGCGGAGAGGCACCCTGCCCTGCTGGCACATTCATATGGCATGGTGCTTCCAAGCTGGCTAAGCCAAGCAGAAGCCACAGATGTCTGTAACCACCTCAGAGTCAGACCCTGAGGCTAAAGCTCAGATATAACATTTTGCCAGCCTTAGAGTTTTTAAATCACCCAGTAGCAGATAAAATTTGCCTCTTCTTTACTGAAAAATGAAATGAAATAACATGTTCTCATGTGAGGGTTAAAAAAGTCTTTACTGTATAGCTCTCAGTGGTGCTATTTTTGCTATTTCTTGTGCAAATAAACTTTGATTTGATTTTACCGTGTTTCTTGCCATGGAAAGACCAATCAAAGTGAAAATATGATGTGAAAAGCTTGCTGCTTTCAGGTAACTCTCAATGGTATATCTGTTACTGTATTGCATCTTAGGTCAGCTTGCTGTATTTCAGTATTAAGCAAGTGTTTTGATCACATATTTAACAGCACCATTTTTCCTAATCCAGGCTGGGTGAGTTTTCACCCATCCAGTGGTGAGGTAGAACAATGATTGCTTCTCAAGAGAGACCTCTCAGCATGGCATGAGACATCATTTTGAATAGATGTGATTGCAATGAGTAGGATTTATGGCAGCCAGATGTGTTAACTGGATTATGTGGATGTGACATTTAATTCCTGTCACGATGGTGACTCTTCAGCTTCTGTAGGTTGTCTCTCCTCATGTATATCTGTGTGTGCCATGCATGTCAGAGGCTGCAATATATTCCAGTACACCATGAGAAGAGTGGATACATAATAATGTTAAACAGGTTTGATAAAGCTGATAGAATAATTTGTGTTGAAAGGGGCCTTTGAAGGTCACCTAGTCCAATCACGAATGAAGGAAATGGTGCAACGGTATCCAGGGGTTTTTTAGACAACCCTATTTGTCTGAATGTCTGTTGGAGTCATTGTTGAGAACCTGTGTTAACAATGTGAGGGACACACCTGCACCTTTAGTAGCAATTAAAAAACCTGCCTGGGTTAAGCACACACTACAGCTCTGCAACTTCTCCACATGGAGAAGGGGATACAGCCTAATTCCCTTTGCTCCAGCGTGTTCCCAGCATACACTTGTCAGTTCAGCCTGTTCCTGGAGACATCCCAGACAAGGTAAGACACGTGTTGTCTGTTGAGCATCTTGCAAGGTGACCATGCAGGCAGGAGGTGGCAGGTAAGGCAGAGACAACACTGTTGGCGTCCTCACAACTACTCTTGAATAAGGGAAGGTTTTTGTATCTTAATGTTCCTGTCTCTGGAACAGTCTCTACATCACTATAAAGCCTGCTCACTGAGTCTGAGGTTTAAACCAAGGAGTACGATGATGATTTTGTTGTGGCTGGTCCTGCTGGAAGAGAGGAGGATTTACTGTTAAAATTGCATCAGATAGCCAGATAATGTATTATTTATCTATTTAAAAGGTGCTAATGATGCATGAGGTTCATGGCATCACTAATGATGCATGAGGTTGTTCTTTTTTTTCAATCAAGTGTGTAAATCATTGCAATTATAACAGACAGACCATTATTCTGTTAAAATTTTTGCCTGTCAAAAAACCAAACCTAAATAACAGGAACATTTGGGGAAAATGTTTTATGGTGTTAAATTATTTAACAATTTAATATCTATTTGTAACATTAATAATTAATATTAATAACAAATATTAAAATGATAATTATTAATGATTATATAATTTTTTGAATCATTATAAATAATTGTCATTGATAATAAACAATATTGTTATTGTTTTCTAACCAGTTTTGAATTAGCTGCCTCTTGGAAACTACAGCAGGGAATGGATTATTTTCCTCCTTTGCCACTTGTGAGTGGTCCTCCTCACTACAGCCTTGTGACGCTGTTTTCCTGAGCTGTCCTTTTCCCACCTTTTATTGTTAGGATAATTCAACTGCGTAAGGCTGAACTCTGTTCTACATGTTCATTTGGAGATGTGCAATCAAAGCAACACTGTTCAAGTCTTAAACAAAATGTGTATGTTTTCCAGAGAGACAATAAAAATGCTGTAGCAGCAAAGCTCAAGCTCTATGCTTTGACCACTGGCTGGGAGCTGAGCACAGATTTTACATTCTAGGCAATTCAAACCAAATAATTAAAAATATATTTAAAAAGAAAATAGAGTTTCATGATGGCTCAGTCTTTAAATGTGGTCCAATGCTGAACCAGCATTAGAGCTTGACTAATGCTGGTCAAGCTCTGCTCTGCTGTAGATTGCATTTTGGCAGCTTCTAGAGCAAGACTTGATGCTGAAGCATAGCTGGGTATCATCATTCATCAATGTCATCTCAGTGCAAGTGATTCGGATAAAGGACTAGCAGACATGATGTAGAACCTAAGAGGGTCTTTCCACACCTGCAGTGTGTGACTAGAGGAGATTATGTATCATGTCAAATAATGTAAGATGCATATGTCAAGGTACCTGAATCACAAGGTTAGTCTCTCACAGTGGGATTCAGAGTCAGGTCATGGCACCTGCACTTTGGTGGCTTTGATGTGAGCTGTGGAACCTGGAGAGCAATTCAGTTCATCCCAAAGTAGTCAGCTGAAGCACCCTTGGCTGTTTAGCCTACATTATGGAGGTCTTCATGGAAAAAAAGATCTCTTGGTAGCTGTCATTATCTTCCACTATTACTAATTCACATTCTCAGTGCATTTGTACGGGGATATTTGTGTTGCGGATGATGAGACGTTGGATGCTATGTGGCTAGCAGGCAGCTCAGAGGCAGAGACACAAAGTTGTGGCATGAACCTGCACTTCCACTATGCCAGAGAGCAACAGGTAAATTTTCTTAAACTGACTGCACTAACTCGACAGCAACAGCATAAACTGTAAATATCCACTACCACCTCTTTCCGCCTCCATGAATTGCAGTCCAGTGCTAATGAGGGCTAAGACTGCTGCTCCATGGCGTGGGAAGGAAGAGCAGCATAGGAGTGAGGCAGGCTTCTGCCCCAGCCTGCAGCCATGTACAGGCGTGTGCATCCAGCAGAGACCATGAGGAGTCCTCCTTGCTGCTGTCTCTGCAGAGCCAGCACTGCTGGAGCAAGAGTCTCTGCATCAGACACCCTATTGTCTCCTATGCTCTGGTTTCAGCACCTGAGGGCTTCAGGGTAACAATGGTCCCTCAGGGTCTGAACTTTGCTTTCAAAACTTTTCTAAATGGTGAAGTTGAATTAAGAAAAGAAAGCCTGCTTGGCTTCATTACTTTGGTTTAAACCTGCAAATCGCATACAGATTTTTGTCTTCTGACTTGTGAAATAGGAGCAACTTATCAGAAAAGGAGATTGGTTCTCAGATCTGCTTTACAACACAGATTTTCACTATGAGGCCTTGTATATCTTGTGAAACTTGGCTCAAGAATATTAATGATGATAATATTCTTGTTGGAGTTTGTCTGAACTGGATTGAGAATATCCTGCTGGGTCTCTGGGGGGGATCAGATGTTGGAAATATGGGCTCCTGTTATTTTACATTTTGGATCATGGACCTTATGCAGCAAGCACAAGGGAACAATTTGACAGTGGAACATTAATCATATTCTGACATTCCCGATCAGCATCAGGAAGGATGATGTCCTGCTAGTTGGAGCAGAAAAGAACCTGCCACTTGATAAAGGAAAACCCTGCATCAAACTCCAGTATGAAAAAGTGCAACAGAACAGTGCCCAACATCACAAAAAACCTTTCTTTCTCTGACCACAGCTTTGGCTCTGTGTGACATGCTGTCTGAAAGAGAGAAGCTTGTTTTAACAGAAGGCAGCACATGCAGCAAATCAGTTTGTTTCACAGGACAGATGTATTCGACAATGTATTCTTAGAAAAGCATTTTTCCGCTTAGTAATGTTGGGAATTATTTTTGTCCAAGTCTGAAACAACTTTTCAGTGCAATATCTTTTCAGCACTTTCTTGATGGAGTTGACTTTAACTCTGAGCTTTATTTTTATGGGTAAATGTGAGGTCTGTCATGTCTGATAAGAAACTTTCCCCCACATGTGAAAGTCTCACTTTTCCTTGTCTGCTGCAGTCATCTCTAATGTACAAATATTCCCAAGTTATTTTACCCATTCTTACTTATGAACAACTTTTAGACTTCCTCGAGTTCTGCTGAATCATTTTTGTATAACAAGTCCACCCTTTCCTGATGCAGCTGGCACAGTCTTCAGACCTATTGACGTTAATGATGACCCTAAACAACAGAAGTAACCATTTTTAGTGCTCTCAGGATCTACTCAAGACATTACGAACCCAGCTGTGATAACACCAGCTTGTATTGATAACCAGTTTGTATTGGGAAAGCCAGCAGGCCCATCTCCAGGCATCCCAGGAGCCAAAGCAGCCTCACAACTCTGCTGGTTATTAAGGCAAGTGACACAGACAATGAATATGAATCTGGAGGAAATTCAGGGCTTGTTTTCAATAGGGTTATGGTATTTGCACGTTGAATCCAAGTCAAGTGTAACAGCTTGCATACAACAGCCCTGAAAAAACTGAAAGACAATTAAAAACCAGCAGAATACAAAGTGTAAGTTCAGAAGGTTGAACAATGATCCCAAAATCCTCTTGTAGCATTGTCTGGCTAGAGAGCTTCCAGTGCTCATCGCCCATCTGCGCAGCCAAAACTCACATACTCTCCCTTTACAAGACTTGGCTTTGTAGACCTGCTTAGACCATACCTCTAACACATTGTCTTCTATCTTTAATAGTACGTGGGATGCTATGGAGACCTCTGTGCTTCAAAAGCATTTGAAATGGTTGTCCTAAGCATTTTTTAGTTGAAATCCTTAAGGAATGCAGAATGAAGGAAGAGAGGTGGTCTTTCTCAGCCTGAGGCTTCAAACTCATGATTTTCTCCTTCCAGGAAAATGTCCTACATCATTATGTGGGATGAGTTGGGATACATCTGGCATTTTACATCTCCTATAAAAGCCATGCCAACAAGGAATAAAAATTAGCTTTTAAATATGCCAGAGCAAGTGCAGCACAAGAAAGATGGTGTCTCTGTAATGCAGGGTGTCATACACTCATCACGAGGGAAGAAGACTTCCACATTTCAAAATTGATTCTTTGTTGTGTTTTCTGAATGTTAAAGGCACAAACTGACCTGAGGACAGCATGTGTTAATGGTTCCCAGCTCCCAGGCCACCAGCCATGAGTCTGTTTTCTTCTCATCCCATTTACCATCTGCTTTATCTTGTCCTATTTACCATGTGTTTTATCTATCCAGCCTTCCTGCTTCCATTGCAATCCCTCGGGACTGACCAATGTGAATTCCTCAGACAATGGCACCTTTGGTGCATGGAAAGTGCTACCCACAAACAAAGATCTAAACTGATCTGCTGAAAATCAGTCAGAGCACTGCTGTCCCACTTTCTGAACACTGACACTGATCCTTGCCATCAGCTCCCTAGCTGCAACCACAAGAGGCAACGTCATAGCTTGGGAGCTAGGCTTTGTGTATGCTGCAGAGCTGGAAGGGAAACACCTGATCAAGTGAGAATGCCAAGTGTTTGCTCAGTGGGATGTATCTGAGCAACCCAAATACTCTGCATGTGTGTTGGTAATGTGCCTGTTAGAGAGGAAAGCTGACAGAGAGCTTTTATCCACCAAATGTCTCAGAGGTTGCCCACGGAATGTACAACAAATCATCAGTGAACATCTCAGTTCAACCAGCCATGGTTCTGGTACGGCAATGGATGCAGTCACCTCGTTGGGATGTGCCTCTAATGGCCTAAACCCACTGTGTAGGTACCTTACAGAGCACAGTCTGAAGCATGAGGGAAAGATGAAACTCAAGATCTCAGGCAGAGAGTTTGTGTCAGTTCCTAAGCAGGTCTTTGGCTTGGACCAGCTGAGAGTTCTGGAGATGAGCCCGCAATGTGAGAGCTGCCTGAGGTACAGATGGACCTGCTTCCCCATGACATCAGCCACCTGCAGCACCTCACCTGCCCCTATGTGGACTCCAATCACCTGAAGACAGTCCCTGCTGAGACTGGCACTTTGAGCCACTTGGAGAGGCTCACTCTGAGCAGCAACAGCCTGAACTCTCTGCCCCAGAGATGGGGGAACTCCAAAGCCTGTGCAGCCTCCACCTTGCCAACAACAGCCTCACTGAGCTGCATCCCTCAGCCAGCGCAGGAGCCTCACCTTTCTGGATGTGAATGACAACAGAATAGGCACAATTCCCTGCAGCATTTGGCATTTAGAGAATCTGGAAACATTGCTGTTGCTCTTCAACTCATTGGAGAGTCTGCTCAAGGACGTCTGTCTTTTAGGGAACCTGTGCACTCTTTGGTTGGGAAACAACCATGTACAGCCTCTTCCAGCATCTTTCGGAGAGCTGTTGAACCTGAACTGGAGATGCAACTATTGTTCATGCAATTTTGAGGGGAATTCCCTGGAATGTCCTCTCCCTGAAGTCTACAGCAGAGGCTCTGGAAAGATCAGAGGCTACTTCTTGTCATTTCATAGGACTCATTGAAATTAGGCAACTGGTGTCAGTCCTCTAGAAGTGACTGAGATGGATTTATTCTCTGTAAAACAACTGTGTAACCAAAACATGTTTCAGGAAAAGTTTGATGGAATCTGTGGAGCTCAAAGGCTTCCTCTCTGCGCTAAAGTGATTTCTCTGGCAGTCTTTTGGGGCACCAGTATTGAATGGTGGCATATACCCTTCAAAAAATCATTCAGGGACAGCTCTAACCTTTTGTCATTTACAGCTGCGTAGACCTGCCTCAGGAAAGGTTGCAGCCAAATATTCAATCTGATAAAATGAACAACAGTTTGTCTAGGAGGATAAAGTCAGGTAAAGAACTGGTGGTGAGTAAATAGCAACAATCCGTACTGTTTATTTGCACCCTGCGTTGGTGCTTGAGTCTGGACTTGAAGTAAGTGCAGGCTAAGATTTAAGGAAACATTTAAGGCCATACTGACTTGTGGATTGGGCTCTGCTTCAAGTAGCTCAGAAACTCATTACTTTACATGGTATTTTACATCCAGCACACAGGTTGAATCAACTCAGGCATCTGTCTGGCTCTGGATAAGAACCAACCTGTGTCCAGGTCCCACAAGGAATCATTCAAGCGATGTCTGTATTGATTTCACAGGATGTAGTGTATTTCTTGCCCTACTTCTCCTGAATAACAGTTGCAGTGCAGGATTGCCATGCTTTCTGGAAGCAGCATGGACCTGCAGTTGATGTGGCTGTCCATCCAGAGCAGATCTCAGTGATGCTGCTCAATGGAGCTTGGTGATGAACAGTGTAGACCAGGTTTTGAGCATTCATCACTAGCAAAAACAATTTCCAATTCTACCATGGCTGAGAAAATGTTCAGAGACATTAAAATATGAGTTTGTTAATTTCTTGCAAGGGAACATTTCTGAGAATCCATGCCTATAATCATAAAAGGCTTCATCAGTGTTTCATTATGGAAATCTGCTGAGACTCCTTTCTGTTTCATTTTGCTCTCTCCTCCCCTCTCTCATCAGCATTTTCCTCCCACCTCTTCTTAGCTTTGCTCTTCGCGGGTGTTTTCTCTGTGGCTACTCCCTCTGACATTATCTTTGCTTTTTATTATTTTCTCATCACCAGCCTCTCGCTCCCTCGCCGATGCTTTTCTTGCCCTCTCTCCTTTGTTTCCTATTTCTCCTTTGGCCAGAATATAGAAAGCTGCAGCTCTATGTCTTTCCTGGAAAAAAAGGCTGAGTCAGTCCTGCTGGGAGCTGAGCATGAGTTCTTTTGGGATTCACAGACAAATAGAGAAAGAGTTTAAGACATTGATAAACGGACCATTAAGTCTCTTGTTCAGTCATTTTCTTCTCCTCATAGCAAAGATTGCCACAAGGAGAATAAGATCTGAATCAGTGCTGAAATTTTACTTGGTGACGAAAGCACAACTCCAGATATTCTTAGCATGAAGTGATTTTTACACTGCTCTGCCCCTGAGTCTGCCCCTGACCTCTGTGAAGCTTTCAAACCTGCTGTCACTTTGTGGTGGTATCAGATTCGGTACAGAAGTTTATCACACAGTGATAAATCAGTACATGGCAATAACAGGCATGCAATAACAAGCTTGTTTCCTGCAGATGGTTATTTCTAAGATGTGACAAAAGAAAGAAAGGAGTAAAGGGACTGTGGTGCCTTGCTCACTTGGCTCTTTCAGTGGCAGCATGGACAGTCAGAGATGAAGGAGTAGGACAACAAGCTGCCAATCTTGCACTCTTTGTTCGTTTTACCCTGCTTTTTTTCAGAGGAGATTTGCAGCATAAGGGACTGTGTGTGAAACTGGTGCTAGGTCAGACAAGGTTCTATCAAGGTGGCAACACTAAGTATGATGAAGGACTGAGGGTTTCTTCTTGGTTTTGCCATTGATAGATTCTTTGTACTCAAACTAGTCGGCTGTCATATTTCCCTATTCACAGAATCATAGAATCATAGAAGAGTTAGGTCTGAAAAGGACCTTAAGATTATCCAGTTCCAACCTCCATGTCGTGGGCAGGAACAACTCACAATAAACCCTGCCACCCAAGGCTCTGTCCAACCTGGACTTGAATACCACCACAGATGGAGCATTCACAGCTCCCTTGAGCAGCACATTCCAGTGCCTCACCACCCATACAATAAAGAATTTCTTCCTTATATCCAATCTAAACATCCCCTGTTAAAGATGGAACCCATTACCCCTTCTCCTATCACTACAATCCCTAATGGAGGGTCCATCTCCAGCAACCCTATAGCCCCCTTCAGATACTGGAAGGCTGCTATGAGGTCTCCATGCAGCCTTCTGTTCTCCAGGCTGAACAGCCACAACTTTCTCATCCTATCTTCATATGAGAGCTGCTCCAGTCCCCTGTCCTAGCTTTTCAAGTTTAAGCCACATAGAAGCAGATTAGCTTAAGTTTATTTTATTTAGAAGTAAAAGGACAGACATCTAAGATGAACACATTCTTTTTATCTCCCTGCAGTATTTAATTTCTTCCTTGTTATCCTCTTTTGGTCATTTCAGAGGAGTTCACCTACATGGATTTTCACTGGCTTAAAAAAAAAATATAATCCTTCTAACCTTCAGATTTTACTAAAATTTGTTTTTATTATTTAGCTTAAATACCTCTGTTCCCTCTGTGCTGCTATCATTCTCTGCTTCCAAGGATATTTATAGGCTTAATTTTATTAAGCAAGATCTCAGACTGCTTAATATATGTACATAGCCCCTTCATATCTCCATAACACAGGGCTGAAGCACAGCTCTTTACCTCACACGAGACACAGAGAGAACACAGAAAACAATGGATGTCTCTATCTCATGTTTCTCATCCCTCGGCAGGCACAGCCCAGTCCCACATCTGCTCTCAAAGAAAAGCACATCACTAATGCTCTGCAGCCCATAGCTGCAGCACTATGCTAATTCCACTGTCCAACAGTCCCAAATCACCTGGTGACAGCTCCCCACTCCAGCAAGCAGCAGCATCTTTTTATTGGGAATATATGACATAGTTTAAAACCTTCACCTACATAATAGAAGAGCTCTAATGAAATGATGGATTTTACACTTGCTTTAAAAGTAATTTGTTGGTCATGGTCTTTAATAATTTGTTGTTCATGGTCTTTATTTAAGGGTTTTCCAGCTATATGGAACAGAATTAAGAGGGAGGGAAACAGTTATCTGACCTGGTTAAGAGGTTATTTTTTGGTTGGTTTTAGGGATTTTGATGGGCCATTGTTATGGAATGGAGATCTGTGACAGAAGATCACCACACACATAAGCAAATACCCAGGTGTTGTGGTTTAAGCCCAGCCAGTAACTCAGTACCATGCAGCCGCACATTCACTCCCCACATTTCCTCCCCCCACTCCCAGAGGGATGGGGGGGAGAATTGAAAGAATGTAACTCCATGGGTTGAGATAAGAACAGCCCAGTAACTAAGGTATAGCACAAGAAAGTACCCAAGTCATCTCTTTTTCAAAGGACATTGTAGACCACTTTGAATTCTAACTTCAGAAAGGCTGTAATTATGTATTTTAGAAAGCAGATGGCTAGGACAGGATGAGGTAAAAGATTATAAGACGATGAATGCTCCGGAGAAGATTCTTTCTTACGGGTCCAAATAGATGTTCAAAGAAATTA